>CM066031.1:34384731-34434725 GCA_033557465.1 Ichthyophis bannanicus | reverse complement strand
TCCAGGAGTGCAGATAGCCCATCCAAGTGGTTTATCTGTCACCCCTGGATATTATGGTTGTGTGTCCTAATGTAGTTTGAAACATCCGTCCTTACCTCCAGGAGTGCAGAGAGCCCATCCACAAGTGGTTTCTCTGTCCTCCTGGGAGATATGGTTGTGGATCCCTCATGTAGTTTGAAACCTCCTCCTAACTCCCAGGAGTGCGAAGAGAGCCCATCCAAGTTGGTCTGTTCTCTGTCACCCTGGAGGGAGATGGTTTTGTGTCCCCCTTAATGTTTTTTCTTACATCCTCCTTACCTCCAGGAGTGCCGATAGCCACATCCAATTGGGCTAGGTGTCAACCCTGAGATATGGCGTTTGTGGTGCCCTAATGTAGTATTTAAACCTCCTCCCCTTACCTCCAGGACGGTGCAGAGAGCCCATCCAAATGCTTTCGCTGTCACCCGGGAGATATGGTTGTGTGTCCCTACTGTATTTTGTAAAACATCCTCCGTACCTCCAGGAGTGCAGAGAGCCCATTCAAGTGGGTAGGTGTGTCACCCTGGAGATATGGTTGTGTGCCCTAATGTAGTTTTTTGAAACATCCTCCTTACCTCCAGGAGTGCAGAGATCCCATCCAAGTGGGCTAGGTTTCACCCTGTAGGATGGTTGTGTGTCCTAATGTAGTTTGAACCATCCTCCTTACCTCCATAGGAGTTGCAGAGAGCCCATCCAAGTGTGTTCTCCCTATCCCCCTGGAGATATGGTTGTTTGTGTCCTATTGCAGTTTCCAGCCTCCCTCCTTACCCTCAGAGGTCCAGAGAGAGCCCATCCCGTGCTTTCCTCTGTCACCCTGGAGATATGGGTTTTGTGTGCCCTAATGTAGTTTGAAAGCTCCTCCTTACCTCCAGGAGTTCAGATAGCCCATCCATTTGGTTTATTCTGTCACCCTGGAGATAGGGTTGTGTGCCCTAATTTAGTTTGAAACATCCTCCCTTACCGTCCCGAGTGCCGCGAGCCCATCCAAGTGGTTTCTCTGTCATCCTGTATATATGGTTTTGTGGCCCTAATTAGTTTGCAACATCCTCCCTAACTCCAGGAGGTCAGAGAGCCCATCCAGTGGGCTATTGTCACCCCCTGGATATATTGTTTGTTTGCCCGAATGTCGTTTGAAACATCCTCCTTACCTCCAGGAGTGCAGAGAGCCCAATCCAAGTGCTTTCTCTGTCACCCTGAGATATGGTTGTGTGTCCTAATGTAGTTTTGAAACATCCTCCTTACCTCCAGGAGTGCAGAGAGCCCATCCAAGTGTGTTCTCTATCACCCTGGAGATATGTTTGTTGTGTGTCCTATTGCAGTTTTCAAGCCTTCCCCTTACCTCCAGGAGGTCAGATAGCCCATCCAAGTGGAGGTCATCTGGACCACCCTGGAGATATGTGCGGATTGTGCTAGTGTAGGCTCATACAAATCCACCATATCCCCATTGTCTGCCACAGCCCATCAGAGTGCTGCCACCAGTCACCTGGTTGATATAGTGCACTGTGAGGATGGCGTTTCAGGATCAATCATACCTGAACCTCATGCAGGTCCTGATACATTGGATTATGGCGTCCAGAGGTCGTCACCTGTTGTCAATGCTGTATCTTGCCCAATGACGTGCCCTGATGACACCCAAGACCCTGGGGCCTGAGAAGCTGATCAGTAACGGAGGCGTATGTTAGTCAGATTCTGACACATAGGGTATAGTGGTCTGTTTGCAACGCACCACTCTCTCTATGGTGGCACATAGGTCCAGCAACCCCCACACACGTGTAGAATGTATGGAGATGTTATGGTGAGATGCAGATATGGATGTTGCGTCACAGCCAAAAAACTATGGACACAGTAGCCGCGAGATGGAGGTTGCAAAACCCTTGCGAGAGGGACATGTCTAAAGCTATTTTATGCAGAATCCATGTCGCACATCCCCACACAGCCCCCAGGGCACAATGGCCCTTTTCTGTACATGTACCTCCACACATGCCCGTGCAGGGGGTTTTGCATACACCCATTTCAGGTTGCACACAGCAGCCTAAAATGCCCAACATTGTACAGGGGCAGGAAAACGCACAATATCCTTGTGATGTGTCATTGCCCGTACTGGTGTGCAGTCCACATCTCATATAACCATCAAGGACACAGGTCAGAGGCAAGAGTTAACAACACACGATAGGCTGGGAAGTGGAAGGTGACAGATGCATGTCCACCATCACCAGTATGCATGTGTCTAACAGTCGCCAAGGTATGTCTGATGTAGCTATCAGTAGCGCCTACGACATACAGGACACACAACTCATGTAGTGTTGTGAAAGTCATGACATCCATGGCCACATCGTAGATATCCACGTGTCATGGACCTGTCCTCCTGACAAGGTTTTTTGCCATAGGGCAAACCACCCAATGTCACATGTATGGTAAAACTAAAACATGTTCCGCTGGTATTCCGAGTCCGGGGGTGCCATGCGTTTGGATTCCATGACAGGTTTAGATAAATGTGACCACACATTGATCTAAAGTAATACCTACTGGGACTGTTAACGGGCTCAGCTGGGACATCCCACATTGCCCAAACAAATGGTGGCATTGGCAATGCCATGTCTGACAAGGGTTGGGCAAAGGTGGAAACGTTTCCCCATGCGCTCCACAGGGGAGGACACGGACAATGCACATAGGTGTCACTGCAAACCCATGGTCCACACTAACCATCTTGAGGCATGTATGTGTGCACTGGGGGACAGATAATCACCTGGAACTAAGCATGAATGTACCTTGACGCCATGTCTGTCTGAGATTTAGTGTTTTAGAACAGGATGGTTACTGCTCCCCACCATCCACTAGAAAAGCATATGGGAGTACACCCACAGCTCATGTGGTTATGCCCTGATGCAAAACCCCAACTGCTGCTACCTAGTTTCAACATTTCCCACAAAACTGTCAATCATCTGTGACGTGTTAAGTGCAATACCCCTGCATGTTAGAGACACCCCTGTGTGTGTCTCTGCCGGAGATCCCCAACTAAACGGCGACACTGGCGGATCGGACAGCCCCCATCACTAGTAGCTGTGTGGACATGATCCAAACACAATACCAGGGGAACATTGAAGAATGACCATATCACGTCCACCTCCACTATGTATGCATAGGCCCCAAACCACTCCAGCAGCAACGGAAAACCACACCCAATGTTCTGGAGGACATCCGACGTGCTCAAGAGTGACGAATCACTCTCTGGTCACTGTCCAGCCATTATGCCTAGTGTGCTGGAATGGCAAGGGCCCCACATGTGACCTGTCACCATGGATCTGGCCAGTGGGATGGCAGCCAGGGTGTGGTGGCTGACACAAGCACCCCAGCCCTGCGTCCCCCCAACCTCACAATGTTCGGTTCGGTGGTAGGCATTTTCCCTCCCGTGGAGCGCCATGTGTCCTGTGGATCACATCTAGACCAACATAATTGTTGGCATGATCCCAAAGGTGCCACAAACGCCACAACATCGGGATGTCCCTGGAAGTGGCACTGACAAATGCCCACTCATTCCAAGCAAGCTATGGTGGTCCACCACCAGGCCCAAAAAAGCGAGTCAGTAGTAACCACAAAAACCAGTGGGGAGTCGGGACATGAGTCATAACACCACAACGTGCCGTGCAGTGGTGGCATGGGATTGTGTTCCATTACAACTGCCAAAGGCATAGCAGGTGTCCACTAGCACACAGATTGGTGTGCCAAAGACGCGGGCCTGCAAGCCATCCCTGATACACCAGGGTACCTGACACCACCCCAGGCCACACCTATCGTGTCATTTGGCACAACACAAAGGTTTGGGGCACATGCATGGGCATATGGGACTCCATCACATGCAGATGTATATTGTGTGGGACCACATGGTTCCACGTCACCTCTGGTACAACGGCACCTGTGTTCCAGAAACCGCACTCATTCTCTCCAAAAAACCACAGGGACAATATACGTCCAATCCACCTAGGGGCCTAGTGAATGGACAGCTCCAGAGTATAGCAATGTAAATTGCAAACGTGGTGCCTGTTATGTGCCAAAATGGTAAATCTTCTCGTCCGAGGATCAAGACCCACGTAGGGGCTGCCATGACCTGTTGTCCATGCTCAGTCAGTTGCATGTCACAACTGAGGTACAACACAGGAGACCATGAGGCAGACATCATCAATATCCACAGATGCCAAGGGAGGGTGCCACCCTGCCAGGACATCAAAACATACAGGATAACCCCCTGAACAGGAGGGGATATACCTCCCAAACCCTCCCCACATGTCACATACCGAGATAATAACTATGCAGGGTTAGACGTTGCCTGCGTTGCCAAATGGAAAGCCCCCTGAGCACCCCATTGTGGTGTAATCAGTTATGCTCAGGACACAATGTCACAGATGACATGGCGTCAGACACTCTGTTAGGGGCGTATGAAACCTTGCTGCCTCGGCTGCCGTGTGTGCCATGCATCCCTGCTGTCACCCAGGATACTGTCCCAAAACAATGTCACACGGGATGTAGTGGATGGAGTCAGAGGAACATGTAGAGCACCCAGATGCGGCCCTCCCATATGACATGGGAAAGGTATAGGTACCGCCTGTCAGGCATGCTTGTTGCGAGGGGAAATGATGGCAACAGGGTATCCTTGGACTGGTGTGGGCACATAGGCTGAGCCCCTGACCTTGCCATTGTGTCATGGACACGTGTGCGGCACATGCCACCTACATGGACATGTCTGTCACACGATCCTGATTGTTATACCCACTGTATGTGTGTCAAAATGTCACGGACAAGGTGCCAGCAAGGATCCATAAGGTGGATGCTGACAGGTCTGTTCTGGCCAGGGGGTCCAAAAAGTACTACCCAGCAACTGGAAGGCCACAAATGACTACACACTGTGCACCACAAACGTAGGCCATCAGTCATATGCCCATCATGGACCACACCCAGCTCAACCTGATAGAACTGTACATGTCCCACACAATAACACATCTGGGAAACACACAGCCGTAGCTTGTACAGTAGCAAAAGCACCCAGAGGACATCAAAACACCTGGTGAGGTACATCCCCACCCCCTGCAAACCACGGAAACATATATGGAACAGCTCATTAACAGCATGTCCCCGCATGCATGTGTGTTGTGACAAACCATCGGGGGCCTGGACACTGGCAACCATGGGATGTGGCCCAGGCAAACCACCCAAACATCCCCCCACCCTCCCAACACAACGTGGGGACAATTCCCAGAATATGACCCCAGCAGGCCTTCAGGGACATCTGCAAACTAGCTCACGAGGGGTACAGGTGGGGCCACCTCATCAGGTGGGTTGTGTATCACACAGCCCCTATATGCGTCTAACTGAGACTACATGAGGGCACAGACACATCTGGGACTGTCCATGACTGGGCAGGGCTATCCCAATGAGAGATGTACATATGTCACCACATGTAAATGTCATCGCAATACCCCCACAGGCCTCAATAACCACCCTCCACAGACCAGATGGATGACTACAACCATCTGCACAACCACCAATCAGCCCGTATGTGCACAGTGTATCTGCTATCAGGGGGAGGCCATCGCAACCCACATCTCACACCCTGGGTCCAGACACAGCACACACAGTATGCAAAGGGTGCATGGCTGTGGGAGCTGCCTATCTGGGTGGCAGGGGGACGTCAGTATGACCACTCCTGGACGTGGAGGCCATCTGTACAGGGCCATCCACAGAGGTCCTGTCTTCTCCCCCTCCCACAAACCTTTGCATGACACGATGTATGTTGTCACAGAGATACTCTGGGAGATCCCCCCCCCCCAACCTCCTGGTCACACGAGCAAGACAACGTCGCAGACTGGCGCCAACACATCATGTGCAGCCTTGCCATCCTTGCATTGTGCAAATGTGAACATGGGCAATGCAAGTAACGCACCTGTCTGACCAATACATGCACCAGCAGGTGAGGACCATGGATGCCCCCCGTGCCACATGATATTTTGTCTGTGGAATGGCATCTGACGAGCAGCTACATGGTGGCCTGCGGTAACCTCAAGAGCCAGTAACGCTCTGCTGGAGGCCCACATAGGGATGTTATGTGTTATGGATGATGCTGTGAAAAAAACAGGTCCACACATGGCTGTCCCTGAGGCAACACCCATAGGGGGGAAACCCGAGGTCTACCTTGTAGGTGAGCTGCCCCACAGGGGACACCCACCAGGGGATCATACAGTGGCAATGTGTGCGAGTGGGTCACCTCCATTGGTTAACCTGTCCCACCTGTTCCAGGGAACATAAGACACACACACCTTGGACAGCTGCTGTCATTGTACAGCAGGGATCTGTCCTGCAATGCACAACATGTCCCCTAGGTGATCTGAACCCCCCCCCCATCCCCTCTGTCTCTGTGATGCCCCACCTGTCCGCATTCCTGCTCATCTCTGTATGTCACTGTCACTCCCACCATTCCACCGTTGTGGTGTGGTGTTGTGGGGATATGGGTGGGGGGCAGCATGCACACTCCTTGTGATGCTGTTGAGTGCTGCCTTACATGACAGTGCAGGTGGATGTAAGCTCACGCTCAGGTGATACCGCTGTGACACCTATCTGCTAACCTATTCGCACATATGGAAGGGACTGACTGCTGGAGGTGTGTTACTATGCTCTATATGCCACAAACAGCAGGGGTGGGGGAGAAACAAGATGCGGGCCACACAGGGCATAGTCTGTTTTCCCATAGCACCAGTGACAGGTGGTATGTGGTTGACAACCAGACAATGTTTGCATATCCACAGGTGGAGGATCTGAGGAAGAAGGGGCGTGAACTCCGCAAGTACCACCCCCAGTTCCTGGCACGTGCCTGCAGGGAGCAGGAGCACCACCACGATGGTGAGTTGTGAAAGGGCCAAGCCACAGGTTCAGGTGGGCCATAGGACCACCAGCATGTGTATTGCCTGTATCTTCACATTCTGGATGTGTCACACATGGATGTGCCCTGATGTATGTCATCCTTCACAGACAGTGATGCCAGCGACAACTCGCCACACACCTCATCATACTGCCTATGCAGGCCCACCACCCGGCACACAACGGATGAGGAGGAGGAGGAGGACCCCACAGAGATGTCTCAGCCGGAGCAGCATGATGGGGGTCTAGAGAGGCCGGAGGTGGTGGTGGTGGGGTCCTCCAGTGATGCGGGGAGGAGGAGGGATGATGTCATCACAAACCCATACCCCTAACCAGGGGCATCATGACGATGGGACAGCGGGGGGTGCAGGACAGTGGGGCAACGGGGGCAGGGGTGACGGCAGGGAGGGGGGAGTTGGGGTGATTGTTTGGGCATGGAGGCGGAGGGTGGGCATGGAAGGAGGGGGGAGGGGTGGGAGGTGGGTGGAGGGGAACACAGCCCAGCAGAGGGCCACCAGGGCACCAGTCCGACACTGCAGGAGTGGTCACGGCACGGCCGTGAGCACAATCGTGCGGCATACAGGGCCACTGGCACACCTCATGCAGATGCCAGCACACAGACCACAGCCCCTGTGTGTCTGTGTGCTGGCAGGTGTATGCACAATGTGTTTGTGGCCCTGGATGACGTACGACGCGACATCCATGTTGGTACCACGCACTGCAGTGCATGAATGGGGCTGTTCGGCAGGTGGCCACTGATGTGGTGTATCTGGCATCCCGATGGCACCTACGAAGAGCGTGACAGGTACCACGTCTGGCACCTGTGACGCCCCCTATGTGCCCCCTGTTGCGCTGTGTTCCCCCCGCCCCCACCACATGCGGTGGTGTATGTTGGGCATGTTGCCCAGTGTATGTTTATATGTTAAATAAATGTTTTGGTTATGACCTTGCCTCAATGGTGATGTGTTACATCACACACACAACATGTACGCAGGCATGGAATAGGGCTATACACCTGGTTGGACATGTAACCTAGCCATGGCCATCATAATGGTACTAGCGCCACATGCGTAGCTGTGTGATAAACATGTGTGCATGGGAAGGGGACATGGGTAGCCACAGATTATGTTGGTCTTAATATTTCCCACCTAATCAGGCATGTCACAGGGATGGGTGTGTGGCACACAAATCGCTGGTGCACACCAGCATAGTACATACGCATGACACCCATGTGTGCCTCTGACACATGTGTGCCATGGGGGGTGTGGGACACGCATGTCACCCCTGCCAAAGACAGGGTCAATGGCCACACATCGTCCCCCAATGTGCACAGTAGAAGGGGATGGGAATGGGGACTGGTCACGATACTGTTGCCGGTACCTAGGAGATGGGCGACATGTGCTATGGGGCCTATGTGTACATCGCTGTTTTGAAGCCAAGGGGCAATGAACAGATCATATGCATGTGCAGAACACCAGGTAATGGCATGTGTGCAGTAATACCTGACAGTCTGAACACGCCGGCCACAACGGGCCTGGTCTCAGCTCATCTGGGCATGGTCAAAGCATGAATGTGCACACAAACCTAAGGTATAAATGGGAAACCACATTGGACTGAGACGTATGATGTCTCCAATGTCAACATGATATTTAATGCTCTACTGACGACGGTGTGGCCTCCCACGTCTGCCACGCCGCAAGATATGTCCCCCTTCAGCTGGGCCCACCCAGCCATCTGGTGCCTGTGACGGAGGTGGTGGTGTTGGTGGTGGTGGTGTGTGCGGGGGCGGTGGTGCCATTCTCCCCAGCGCAGCTTGGATGATCTCATGGCCACACACATCCTCCCAAACGGCATCTCCTGTATGTTGTGCCGCAGATGGACCACCTCCTGAATGAGGCGCTCACCAGTCTGCTGTAGAGCTGCCAGTTGCTGACGAATGCCTGTGTGGGGAGGAGATGGTGGTCTGTGAGATACCTGTGCTGGGTACAATTGTCAAGCAAAACAAGGCAACACATCTAACACCTTAATCCCCTTTGCATGTTCCAAACTGCATTGGTCAAAATACATATTGTGATGTAAGGAAGCTGGGCAAAAGGGTTTACGTTAGGGCCACACACAGGACATGCGCCATGTACATGATGTGAGGCACAGACACAGGGATACCCCGTCTGCGCAAAAACAACAACGTCCAGCAGATGTACCAGTACTCCCAGAGACAGATAGCCAATAAGTGTACTTCTCCTAGGACAAAGCAGGATGAGTCAGACACAATAGGTGACGTCATCCGACGGCGCAGAGACGACAGATAGCCAACGAAATGAACATTGTGTGGGTGGCTGGAGGTTTGCGACTGCTGCAACAACACCAGGGGATACACAATGAGTAAGAGAGTTGGGATGCATACAGGCAGACCATGTTGGGGTAGAGGTGAGGGATACACACACCATGGCCATGTGACCAGTGCAGTGCTCATGGCAATGGGGGTTGGGGTGTGAGCGGAAGATCCCAAACCATCGCCTGGCCTGGACCACATCTCTCACATGTGTCTGACAGCTAAGGTGTTCTCCCCCCCACCCCCCCCCTGGGGTGACCCTAGTGGGCAGATAACTGTGCATGTACTCCTTCGGGCCCATGTTGCGTGCTCACAAGGGCCATGGTGATGATGGAATGCTGCAGCACAGGGACCCAGACTGCAGACGTACATACACAGGGGTATGCTAAGCATGCAATGCTAGTGGCAGGCCACAGCGATGAGTCGTGCGCCCCAGAGATAGGGGTGTGGGGCATCCCTGATTGTGCCTGGCAGCAGGCGTGCCAGCAGTGAGGTGTGCATTGTGTCACAACACATCACGGGCCCTATTGATAAGTGTTCTTAAACGGTGCAATAGTAGCAGACATGCAAATGTACACCTCAGTGTTGCTTAATGTGGTGCTGCGGGTGGCACACAGCCCTGGGAAGGGAAGGGGAGAAAGGGTGTACCCATACATGGGGGATGGCCTCACCTAAGCATAGATCCCAAAGGGAACATGGATCACGAACACACACTTCCAAGGCTAGCCTGCAGTCACCCCCATTCCCCACGACAACTGTAGGGAGAGAGAAGGTGTGCCCAGTGAGGGCGGCGACATGGCAGGCATTTAAACAGCGTCAATCTACAGGTGAGGGTAGCCCAGGGGTTAGACCAACTAGGAGACAAGGTATTGTGGAGGCAAGAGCCAGGTGAGCCCGGTGAGACAGGGACTCCATGTAGTCCAGTAGTGGAGACAGTACTGCAGGGCTCAGACATGTTGGAATCCCAAGGGGGATAACTGGAACCTACAAGGCCAGTAGCAGGGTCAGAGGGGTGAAGGGAACCTGTGAGGATCTCAACAACTACAGCTGTCACTTGGAAACCAACAGTCCAAAACACAAGCAGGGGCAAAGCATTTCACACGGCCTAGGAATGGAATGACGTCAGCAAGCACGTTACAAACCACGTCACCTCTGTATGATCCCTCAGGGGGAGGTAGGGCAGGTGTCCGTGACACAGTTCCAAAGGGCGGTGGGGAATCCCCAGTGGGCGTATTAGCAGTTTGGTCCTATCAACCGTCAGGCACAATATCCCTGGATGTGTCCCACCCCCTGTGTCCCACAGCACACAGGGGGAGCTAGCAGTTGCATTTGGCACACAAACATCAGTACCCCTGGTGATATGATGGAACATGCGTTGGCTATGAGCAATGTATATAATCTGTAGTGGGTGCTGTGAGTCAAAATATAAGAGGTGTTGCTGCCTTGTATATTCCATTGTGAAAGCCAGGGGAAAGGGAGCACAACCTCATCTGTCCATGCAGCCATTAGTCACATGCTGGACGTGTATGAGACTGCTGGTCACCCTCCTGACTATCATGGCCGCATGGCATCACAAGCTGTTACCGAGCGGCTGAGAGCAACTGTACATACGAGCTTGATTGAGCATGTTACAGTGAGTGGTAATTGCTTTGTTCCAGTGAACGGACTGGAACTGCAAGGACAAGAGGGTCAGGAATAGGCTTTTGCTGTAGCAGTTTCGCGTTTGCATTGGGAAATGTGTTTCTGGGATGAGAGGTCCTTTGTCTGTTCGGGGTTAGGGTAACCGATAGCAGGTCTGCCTGTGGACCTGCCAACGCCAAAACACACCTTTTGTTCAGCACATGTTTACCTGTGTGATGGCTGACCATTTTGACTGCAGCTTGTGTCCCCCACAACCACATCACCTGATTGGCCTCAGCCACCACGCTGATTCAAGAACACGTACTAGGGCATTCCGCCCCTAATGGCCACCCGCCTCAGAGGGCTGTGCCGCAGGAATATACATGTGCAGAACAGCATGGCCACTCTGTCTGTATGTCACACAAACCAACCCTTGGTGTGCACAACCAACCCTTGGTGTGGGCATACACGTGACCACAGGGTCCTGTATCCCCCCCAACCAGGGGAACCGCACATCTGAACCTGTCCTGTCTGCAAAATAGTGATCTCTGTGTGTAATAGGCACTGTGAACGGTAATGTCATATATGATGCTGTGTGGACACCTGGTGATAAAGGCTGTGTGAGATGTGGCCATTAGGACGTTGCATATCAAACGTAGATTAGGCTGTGTATGTCACCCTGATTCCCCCAGCTGTGATATGTAGACACACATATCACAGCTGTAGCGGGTATGTTGTCACATACACCACAGACACACCCCTGAGATGGACTAGTGGTGTGTGTGTTGTGGCTGTGACGGTCACGTCCCTCCACATATTCCTCTCAGCTGTGCACATGTGTGTGGGCAAACACAGTGCACAGCAAACATAGGGGATGTATAACCGGAGACAGAGGAATAGCTTGGTGATTCAGTTCAAACACAACAATTGTGTGTCATGATATATAGGCTGTTGTGCATGTGTGGCTCACACTTTGTTTTCACTGCCAGCAATGTGTTGCACATGCTGCACGCTGACGTGTCTGACACTGCTAGCTTGTGTAACCACGAGTGTCTGTGTGTGGCATTTTAGAAACTGACTGTCCTGCCACAGGGTGCACACCTGATAGCCTATGTACACACAGCATAGTGATGTGTCATGGAAGTTTGTTATGACCCACATTCAGTGATGCGTTGGGATGCGGCACCATGGGCCCGCAGCTCTGCTAATAGCACATTGTCCCCTGCTTCATTCCGCCCTTGTGCTGGTGCTGCAGCTCCTCCTGCAGACAACATTGGTGGGGTGGGTCGTTGTGGAGGCCCCATGTGGCCCTCCCGGGGACCAGGGCTCTCCCCCTGGGGCAGCAACTCCACATCAGCCACAGTATCAGCTGCCTGGCACACCTCCTCTTCCTCCTCCTCCTCCTGCTCCTGCTCCTCCCCGTCCTCCTCCTCCTCCGCATGTGGCGGCAATGTGCTATAGTCACCTGTATTGTGTGCAAACACAAATGAGGAACATATGTGTAAGCTGTACATCAACATCTACGTGTGTGATGCAGACCACACATATGTGAATTTGTGGGGACTCTGTATGTGTGCTGCATACAGAGACCCCTACATACTCACATTCCTATCGCTCAACACCATGTAACTGTGTCAGGGAAACTGTTCTGTGATTCAGCCCTGCACGCCCTGTGTGTCCTCCATGATTCACTATATGTTCATATGTGCATTTATCCAGCAGTCCATCCCACACCCCATCTGGCTAACGTGTGTGCAGACAGGGCTACACAGCAACAACAGGTACACCTTCCTTGATAGTCTCTGTTTGAGTGTGCATGCCATTGCACAGGGCATATTCCCATGGGACATACTGTCATCACCGTGCTACATGTGTTTGCCACATACCTACAATGTAGGGAGCTACTACTGGAGATGATCAGGTGACAATTGACAGGCACATGCAGCAGTGTGCGTAGAGTACGTCAGATACAAAGGAAACCCTCACAGACAAATGCGCAATTACAGATGAGGCGACATGGGCCAGTGATGGTGGTGTTGGTCAGGGGCTGCTACACCATGACATGTCTGGAACTGGTTCAGGCACTGCTCGGATGTGTGACACATGTTGTAGGTGTCCCTGTATCCTAACAGGGGGCCATGGGGAAACACGCCACTACAGGGATATCTACAGCTGTGAGTGTCCACAACACACCTCAGTGATGACATATGTCATCGTCACAGCACAGGTCTTGTTTTACTGCAGCCACAGGGTCAGGGGAATGGTGACACATCTGCCGTTCGGCCGTGTGAATACGTGTATTGACACACCTGGCCAAAACATTTTCTAAAACATGTGTCAGGGAATATCTATTCACGCACTGCTGTTGTGGCTGCCTGCTGTGCTGGCAGGTGTAGATACAAGGCTACCCATGACGCACCACCACCCATACACTGTACTGTCCCCGTCCCCCACAACAGTCATATTTTTCCACATGTGACTGACCGTGTCCATGTGTGACTGTGAGGTTGGGGAGGTTGATAGCACAGGCACAGATTGCACGTGTTTGGGTCTGTGCATGACCTCTACACATGGCAAAGATACATTGCCCAAATGATGCAGAGTCCTGGGGAGACTACCCTCTCACACGCTGATCGGCATGTGTGTGAAAGATGTCTTGTCTCTGATTCGTTGGGGGTAGGGGAGCAACGTCAGGGTCCGTTCATTGGCCTGTGGCTGACAGCAAATCCTAGCCTATGTAGGCTTTGTGACATCTGTGTATCACACAGCTCCATATTTGTCCCGCCGTGTATGGCATCTCGTGGGGTTTTGCTGCCGGGGCGTGGGGGGGGGTTGTAACGTGCTTGCACACACAAATACCATGTGGACAAATGGCGTCCAGGTGTAAGGTGTTGTTAATGCAGGTGGATGCAGCCATGTATCTAGTTACAACACGTAACACATGGCCAATCAGCTGACACACCTCACCTCGGAAGAAGGGGACGGCTGGGACACTGATGGACCACGGCACATCAGGGGGCAGACTGCCCAATGCAGAGGCAGCTTGCTAAACAGAGAGAGCCAGAGAGACAGACGGAGAGTGGCAGGGAGGCAGGGGAGCAGAGGACGGGGGAGGGAAACCACGTGAAGGCCAGGGGCTTGCCTTTTTTCCCGAGACATTTGACTTTGTGGGGGAAACACTGCCCAGCAGCATTCGTAGGGCAGGGTATTCCCAACGACACCTGCATTTTCTAGGGTTATTCATTGACTGACATGACCATCTGGGACAACGTGAGGTGTGTGTACTGAGAGACACAGGAATGACGCCTAGGCCTCTGGGGGGAACAGATGACCCATGGGAAGGTGGGCAGGGTGGCCACAAATATGCGTAGAATCCACACGGCAAGGTACATGGTGTCCCTAATCTCAGTGACAGTATTTAGTAGCAGCCAGGTTGGCTGACCACTGCCTTTCAAAGAACACACGATCAGGCATTATGAGGGCACGTGGCTGCAGGCTGACGTGGGTTGGAACATCCCCAGCTATTCTGAAAGGACAGCTGGGAGATGTACCATGTAGTCTAGTGTGGCTGACACAACATATCTATATGGGGGCGATATCATCCAGGAGGAATCTGAGTGTCGTACGTGTGAGCCACGGTTTAGGGACACCCCTCATACAAATGACCTGTGTCATACACCACTTGCCTACCCACACAGGTGGGGGAGGGGTACCAACAGTGCATGTCATAGATGTTCACACAGAGATGACATCATGTATCTTTCTGATCTGACATCTGCAAGCAATAACCCTCCCAACAGGATGTGAGACCTGCAAACAGTCCAGCTGTACTGAAGACATATTTACCCCTTAATGAGCTCACAGATCCCATAGATGCGGGAGCAATACATGACCAGAGTTTGGTGCAATCATGGGAGACTCCCGGGGTTGATATACCCTTGGCTTCCCATTGGCCAATGATTGTGTTGCAGGACCAAAGGTTTGCGGAACCTGTCTGACTGACAGAGATTGGTAAGGCACAGCCTGACTGTTCATCCTATATCCTGATACGTATGCTGTGTGGTTACCTGCCTGCAGGGCCTATAACAAAGGACACATAAAGCTGCTGGGTAACTGGGTTACAGTACAGGTACATTATAGTCTTTTCCCCATGTTTACAATGCTGTATACAACAAACAAAACACATGACGTAATGTGAAATACACTGTGGAGGGACATTTCCGTATACTGCATTTGGGGTGACCGTTTCCCTATGTCCCTACTCTGACAAATATATATCCCTTTACACCTGTTCCATGCCACCATGCGGTGGGAGACATGACTCAGCATGTACATATTATTACCCGGACTGCCTTATCATTCAACCTTCAGGGGTACAACTGCACACACAGTGCACAACACATCTCAGA
This sequence comes from Ichthyophis bannanicus, assembly GCA_033557465.1. Lineage (NCBI taxonomy): Eukaryota > Metazoa > Chordata > Amphibia > Gymnophiona > Ichthyophiidae > Ichthyophis > Ichthyophis bannanicus. The sequence goes on along the minus strand of CM066031.1, from coordinate 34,419,440 downwards.
CCCTCACCATTACGGAGATAGTGGTGGCACTGTGTGTATGTGTTGGACACCATAGGGTATGATGGGGTTGTGCACACACCCTCAGACACCAGCCTAGGGACATTCTGGGACTGGGGAGATAGTTATGTGTGTGCATTTGCACATGTAAGCTGTATACACATTGGTCCTATCAGGGAGGTAATGGGATGTGATGGATATGCGTGATATACATACCTGCATGTGGATGTGCAGTATCCAGCAGCACAGGCAGCCCATAGGTGTACACCGGTCCCAGGCGTTCGGCCAGCTGCTGCTCCAGGGGTGTCAGCATGGCTGGTAGGGGGTCCCCGCCCCCTGTACCCCTGGCATGGTGTTCCTGTGCACACAGGTGCTGCCGTACACCTCTTTTGATATCTGAATATCTTTTCTTCATACTATCTATGTCCCGTAGGGGGCCCCCTGCCTCAGCAACCCCTTGCTGGACCTCCTCCCACACCGCCTGACATCCTGCTGTGCCTGTCCGTGTGCTTTCTCGGCCAAACAAAACCTCATCATTTTCAAGAACCATGGAGAGGAGGTTGTGGTTCTCAGCGTCGGTGAATCTGGTTGCCCTCCTCCTCAGGGCCTCAGACACAGGGACACGCTTCCTCTTCCCAGTGTGGCTGCTGGGAGCAGGCTGGGCAGGTGCTGATGGCCCTGGCACTGCCCCCACCTCCACAGGTCCCTCAGTCCATGCAGGCCCTGCCACCAGTGGCACTGTAGGCACCACCTCACCCTCGCGCAACCCAGACTCACACTCCCCCACCCTCAGCCTCCCTCTCTCCCTCTCTCTATCCCTCTCTGTCTGTGTCCCTCCCTCCCTATCGCTGTCCCTCTCTGTCTCTGTCCCTCCCTCCCTCACCCTATCCCTCTCTGTCTCTGTCCCTCCCTCCCTCTCCCTATCCCTCTCTCTATCCCTCTGTGTCTCCCTCTCTCTCCCCCTCTCCCTCTGGCTCCGTCTCTGTCTCTTCATCGCCCTCTTCCCACCTCTCTGCTCCCCACTTGCCTCACCACCACACCTCACCCCCTCTGCCCCTCCCACAACAAGCACAGGACAGACACAGCAACCACGACCCCAGCACAAGGCACACAACACAGGCACGGAACAGTAAACAACACAATACACATATCAATTATCACACAAAACGACGGACTACAGATATGAGTACCTATAGGACAACAAGGGAAATATGGCTACACAAATAACACAGACACACCTCTAAATACACCACCTCTCAGAAACACCACCTCTCTCTAAACTCTCTCCTACTCCTCAACCAACCCTCAACGTTTTGCTGGCTTTTGGGTGCATTTGTAGTTTTTTGCCGGAGCATATGTTGCGCATGCGCCACTGTGTGACGGCGCTGCTTGTGTGCCGCGCCTGTGGCGATTTGCGCATGGGCGTGCGTTTTGCGGTAAGGTTGTTTGCGCGATGCGCATGCGCAACTCTTAGCTCATGCGCGTTTGTCTGTGCATCATGACGTCGCGGCAACGCATACGCCCATGCGTAACGGGGTGCACACGGGCTCCGCGCACACACAAACGCACATGCGCCTCAATTGGCACATGCGCGTCGCACTCATACACACGCACACGTGCCAACAGTTGCACATGCGCGGCACGCACACACAGACGCCAATGCGTCACGTCCTGCGCATGTGCACGGCGCACAAGCGGAGCTTTAACGCAAAACGGAAATACCATTAACCTGTATAAAATGAGGCTGCTGATTGGTCAACATTGCGGGTGTTTTGGTAGGCGCAGCGTGAGTTTGTTTGGAGGAAGTGAGAGCAGCTGTTGTGACCCATATTGTGCGAGTGTTTTGTCTTTGTGGTTTGTTGTGGTGTGCTAGTTGTCGAGTGTTTAGGGATGTGTGTGTGTGTGTGTGTGTGTGTGTGTGTGTCTGTGTGTGTGTGTGTGTGTGTGTGTGTCTCTGTGTGTGTGTCTCTGTGTGTGTGTGTGTCTGTGTGTGTGTGTCTGTCTGTGTGTGTGTCTGTGTGTAGCCACAGAGGAGTTTACATGGAGGAGATAATATTTGTTGCATGTGCCCGAAGACGTGGGCAGATGCAGCGGTTGCTGGACAGGGGAGATGATGTCCATGGGGCTGCGGCACAGGGCATGGGTGTCGAGCTGCAGCAACTCAGACCTGCTGCTGTGGAGGCTGCACAGAGAGGTGCTGTGCGGGGATGGCGCAGACGGCGTGCTGAGGTGCAGGCTCGGCAACTGCGGCTCTACAGGCCCAGGGCCCAGCTCCAGGGCATGCGTGAGGACAAGGTAGTCTCCCTGTACCGACTGAGCACAAGGGCTATTAGGGGGCTGCATGAGGATCTGAGCCCTGACCTTGAGCCCCTGACTGACCGGTCCCATGCCATACCAGGTTTAGTCAAGCTCCTTGCTGCCTTACATATCTTTGCCTCTGGCTGTTTCCAGTCATCTGTGGCCGCAGTGGGTGGCATGAGCCGCCCCTCCTTCTCACGTTGTCTCTACCAAGTACTGCGTGCTATGGTCAGCCGGGTGGGGAATTACATCGCCCTTCCCCACAGTAGGCAACAATGGGGGACCCTGAACCAGGCCTTTGAGGCTTTAGCCGGGATACCACACGTGATGGGAGCTATTGATTGCACACATGTTGCCCTGGTCCCGCCCAGAGACAGGGAGGTGGTGTTCCGCAACCGCAAACACTACCATTCCCTGAATGTTCAGGTTGTATGTGATGCTAATCTGCATATTCTGAATGTGGTCCCAAGGTTTCCAGGGTCCACCCATGACTCCTATATCCTGCATCGCTCAGCACTATTTAGGGAATTTGAGGATGGACAGTACGGTGACTGTATATTGCTGGGTGAGTATCTCCAAATAAATTGTATGATTAGTCATATATGTATGTGTTTCCATAACATCTCCCATGTGGTGCAGCGTTTGCCCACTGCGCATTAGCAACATGAACTCACATTCAGCAGACCGACACATGTTGTGAGTTTACATTATTACAGTCATGTAGACGTTGTTTAACAGGGGACATGATTAGCCATGTCAAATACGTTTCAAGGCCATATGTGACGTACAGATGCTGGTGGTGTTAGAGGACGTATGCACTTGTTCTGATGTGTGTCCTGGATGTGTATTGGTACTTGTGTCTGTATCCCATCTGGTCTCAGGGATTGGGGGGGGGGCATTCTCACCCACCTGTGCATGCATGGGTTTAGATTGTACCTGTGATAGGTCATGTCAGATGTGTGTGATTTACAATCCATGCTCCTACTGCTTGTCATGTGCGTGTGGGGCCACACACTCACTCAGTCCGGTGTTTGTCAGGCTTTGTTTGCTCGACAGGAGGGGGGGGGGTTTGACAACATATGAAGCATGTTCCTTGCCTTTGCAATTGGGTGTAAATTTTTGCATAGCTGTGGTAATGCTTTCAGCCTCTGCCATTACAGGGGTGGGAACAAGTCTGGGGTTAGCATTTCCTTTGTCCACTGCACATGTGCAGTGCCTAGGCGTCATTGTCTGTGATTCTCCTGATGTGACTCAACATTTGGGAGAGGTGACAGCAAGGGCATGGGCCCATGTTGTGCCCAGACATGGAGGTATTGGTGGGACATACACAGGAACGTTGTCATACTCAGTAGTTGTGAGGTTTTACAACTCATGTGGTCTACAATGTTAAATTCAGTGGAGCGCAGCTTAACAAGGATGGAACGATGATGGTACAGTGGCCATGGTGTCTAATGAGATGGTTAGTGGACAGCAGTCAACCACATCTGGCGTCAGACTGCTATATGTAGATATGTAGACCTTTGAGGACACGGGGTGTCAGGGTGATATTGTGTTCATCCAGGCTGACATCACGGTCATACATGTTCTCTGTGTGCGCTTACATTGGCTCAGCACACATTATTGTGCTGTTTAATTCGCAAACATATATTGTTTGTATGTTTCATGTGTGTTGGTCGCGTAGTCTACCATTGGTGGTGATGGTGTCGGAGATGAGATCATGAGCCCCATAACAAGGCACGTGTGCTACACATAGGGGAGTTTTGGAAGACAGGGTGGGATTGTGTTATTCTTTGGCATGTCTCTACAGACTAGACAGGGCATTTGTTGTATTTCTATCACCATAGGTGTTGTTTGTTCGGGTGGATATTTCTGATGTCACATATGTCTGTCCTGATGTGTTGTGGGTTGCTTCTCACGTCTATACGTGTGTCAATTGATGGTGTCATGCGCTCATTCATTCACATGGCACATTTTCTTCTGCAGGTGATGCAGGGTATGGGTGTCAGCCCTGGCTCCTGACACCTGTGCGTGAACCACGGACACGTGCAGAGCGGAGGTACAATGAGGCCCACGCTCTGTCATAGAACGCACCTTTGGCATTTTGAAAAGTCGCTTCAGGTGTCTGGATAGATCAGGTGGGGCCTTACAATATACGCCAATGACTGTTGCAGAGATTATCGTAGCCTGTTGCATCCTGCACAACATTGCTCTCAGGCATCATATTCCTGCAGATATTAATGAGGATGTGGAGGAGGATCCACCGTGCCCCCCTGTACGTGCCTGTGGTGACACACAGGCAGGCACAGCGGTCAGGCGGAGGTTGATTGCAGACAGATTCACTGGTATGTATTGCACATCTACCCACATATATGTGCTGTTGTGTGCGTGTGATGTTTATAAAGGCTGATGTATTTGACCATTTAGCATTCAGATCCAACACTGTATTGTCCTTTTTTGAAACATACATCATAACATGTAGTCATGGGTGTGTTATGGACAATGTGGACAGGGCACAGCAGCAGCTGTTGGTGTTTTGTGTGGGTGTGTGTTGCTACACCTTTCAGAGCTTTTGGGGGGCACAGTACCAGTTAGTGGTTGTTTGTGATAGCAAATGCTGGACAGACACAGTTATTTGGTGTTCCTGTGTATGAGGAGCCTGGTGTCAGGCATATGGTAAGGGGTTTAGTGTGTTAGGGGGGCCCATGTAGGTGGTGAGCTCTCATGCAGTCTCTTTGTTTGTGTACTAAAATCTGTGGGTGTTTGTGTGTGTGTGTGTTCTGCTCCTGTGAGCTGGCTATGTCTGTATGTTTGTTATTTTCACTGCAACATGGCAGACATAACACAGTACACATGCGCCTGACAACGTTTCCATGGTGTTACTGATGACGTGTGACGTGTGTTGCTGCAACAGCACAGTGTGTGTTAAGATATGCCTCATCCGGTGTCACAGACATGGATGTGGTGACTCATGTGGACATATGCAATGTGCAGCCAGGGGGCCAGATGATTGATACAGTTCATTTGAGGTGTATTCATTCATGGCATTATTTAACATGTACACACATACAGATGTGCAGTGGGACAGATCATTAACGGGTGGATTTAATTAGCCATCTGTGACGCAGGATGTGTTGGACCATGTGGGGTTTAGGCGTTTTCCATTTTAAGAGTGGCATAGGTAGTTAAGAGTTTCTCTACATCTGCCTCATGGCTCAGGGACATGCTGTGTATATGACAGGATAGCACAGTACAGAGCCACAAATAGCTTGGGTACACTAGCAAGGGATGTTATATCCACATACACACACAGACCTATATGGAGGTTATTTGGGGCAGTGAAACATCTATGCTATCCATGGGTGGACATTCTCACAGTTACACAATGGGTTGACATGCAACCATCATGTTAAGGTGACATACAGACATGGGGGATATTTTGGACAGACATGGTGCTGACATTGCCATGTATTTTGGCACATGAGCAGCACACACCTGTCAGTATTCTGTGCTGTAGGAGATGTACACTGCATAATATGCATCTACACAGTGGATACAGGTGGTATTTGGGCATATTTTCAGGTGTCACAGGTATTTACACTGCGATACAGGACAAAATTAGGAGAGTAGTACACACAGAGAGGGGGTGTTGGTGTCAACATGGGAGACACAGAGTGATGGTGTGACCTTGTGATGCGTCACCAACATAGTATGTCCATCCACCTCTTTCGACACGTGTGTGGGACAACAAGGGGGGGAGGCATATGATTGATGTGGGGGGCCTTGGTATTAACATCACACATCTACATGGTTCCTCACCCATGTGTGAGATCTGTGCAGTGTGAGGGTGAACACTCCATTGCTGGGTCATGTTGTGCTGTATGACAGCTGGGGACAGTACGTTGCAGTGTGGCCCTCCCCGCTGGAACCTGACAGAGCTTTCTCTTTTTGTTTTCTCCACTACATAGGGACATACATGATGACATTGCTGTGTGTGTGAGTCATTGGCACAAGACAGAACATCATCTGAGATGCTGGAGTCCGGGGTAGGTAGATCTAAAGATGCATTGTATGTGTGTGATGTATTGGCAACAACATATTGCCTGTTATGTTTCATATTAGGCAGTGGTGTTGTTAACGTATCTTCTGTAACCCTCCCTCACCCATATTTTGCTGTTGTCACACATCTCCCCATGTGTTTGTGTGCAGTATGTTTGTTGGAAAGGTTTTTCTGGGATATTTACACCAGATCCACATGTGAGTGTGGATTGGCTTCTTTGGAGGAACCTACACTTGCTGCCTCCACCATCTTATTTTGATATGCCATCAACAGGGTATCACTGCATGTGACTCGGCCATTATGTGCACAAATTAGCACTTGGTCACAGACAGGCCATGTATTAAAGCTGTCCCACTGTACTACGCATATTGTGTGGGTGGGTGTTTATGGGTGGACTATGTTGTGCTGCATTGTACAATCATGATACATTATGTGCTTTGATGGGTGTGGCCACCTGGGGGTCATTGTGGGGTTTGATACCTCTACGGTAGTGCTGTTTACCTTTTCATCATGGCCCACATTTGTGGTGAGCAGAGCTGCATCTTGTGTTTTGTGGGACTATTGTTGAGCAACATTTCTTTCTCGCTTACATAGGCATGATGTGGAGATCCCTCATGTGTGAATTTACATGGTGATTCGACTGGTTGGCCTGACATCGTCTCCGTTCGCTGTGACCTGGTGTGGCTATGCAGCAGCTGAGGAAATTGATGAGGGACACATGATGCACACATAGGTTAGCTTCCACCTTTGTTATTTTCTGATTAGATCTGGCTGAACCTGTTGTGGAGTATCAGTTCATGTAATGGACATGTAATGTTGCATCTCTGTAGACACAAACAGATGCATATAGTGTGTAGCTGCGAGATGCCCGTGTGACATGGTATGTAACATAACCATATCCATGTGACACCCGTGTCTGCAGCAACATGTCATGTTGTTTCAAAAGTGGTTTTTATTTAATGTGCATATCCTCTGATGTTTGCATTTGCATCCCTTTAGTCTGTATTTTTGTCTTTGTGAAATGTGGCAATTTGTGCTGTTGTTGCAAGGTTTCTAACATTGGCCATACGTATTCTTTTCTTACACAGGGCAATGGACATGATGAACCCATTTGCTACAGTGCATCTCGGCTCCCCATCCAACACCTGTTGTGTGACAGTCCACCATGTTATTGTTTCAGGGGATATTTGCCATTTGATGTTTCACGTATGGGAGTGGAACACAGGCCTGTGCAGGACATGATTGGTCTTGGACTGCTGGTTTTCCCATGACAGACCTGTAGAACACACATTTTGGGCCATGCTGTGGCTGAGAGTCCTGCTGATTGCAGGGACACAGATGAACTTCCAGGGACTGTGTCATATTGGAATCGTACACTTTACTATGCATGCCCATGTTTGCATGGGGTGTTTGTAAGTGATCTTTTGGATGTCAGGGACCCTTGGTTTTTGGGACATTGTATGCATCAGGGACTGACATTATCTGTGTATTTTGGACATTTCTCACCATTTCTTTAGTGTACAGCTTTGGGCCATGTGTGTGACATTGCACCCAGGATACGCTATTCTGTTTGTTTGAACTGTATCATACAGCCATGATTGTGGCAGGGGGGAACAGTTACAGCGTTCCAATTGTCAATGTCCACTTGCCACACACCTGGACATGATACATGTTTTGCCAATAACACACATTCATGCCCACCACCATCCTTGATTGATGTGTTGAGGGGCCAATGGGGTGTACATTCATGTGTGGCATCACTGTACCATGTTAGTGTCCGGCTGGTGCTTATGCTTCTGACTGACTATGTTTGTGAGCCACAACATGTGGAACAATGGCCTAGGTGTGGGTCACTGTGAGTTCATTTTCCATCCTTTGCATGTTAACATGCTGCTTATTGTGTTTGTTTGCTGTACAGACATGACACTCTGCATGTATGGTCCCACCTTGCATTGCACGTCTGCACAGTCCTATGTTACCCCCTGCATTTACAACAGTCGCATTAGGACATTATATTTGAGGTGTGTTGGTGTGGGTCTCCATGTTCGTACTACTCATCTGCATTCTATGGACCATGCTATATGTGGCCAAAGACTGTCTAACCATCAAACAATGCAAGGGGACCTCTTGCATGGTGTTCTGTCTGCACATTTCAGCCAGTTGTGTGGTTTGTATTCACTCTTTGTTCATGTGTCCCTGCTACCTGTTAGCATATAGTCAGTAAGCTTGAGATGATATTTGGGGTGTACATTGACGCATTGCTGATGTGGTGATCAGCCATTATATGGGAGTTGGGACATTAATTTACAGATGTGTTTGTCACATTACAACATCTTGCCAGTAGATGGTTTTTCCATTTGGTAACCTTCTCTGTTGCATGAGGGCTATGTCTGGGGTGACATGTGATGTGTTTGGGTTTCTCATCCTGCAACACCTGTAGTCTACATGCACTCATATGTGGGTCACACATTGGGGGCATGCAGCAGCTACTGTGGTGTGTGGCCCTGCTACCCAGTGCATATCATGCAGCTGATGCACATTTTCTGTTGTGCCATTCTGTTTTGCTCTGGAAGTGACCTTTACGTGGCATGTGCATTTTGACCTTGTTGAGTGTGTTCCCATCATTTGCCAGGGTGGAACCCACCTTGCAATTCAGGTTTCACTGTGTATCGTATGTATGAGCCGTGTCAAAAATAATTATGTGATTTTTACAGACATTTGTCTCATTGTCTGCTTTATCTTTGTGACATACATGCAGTACAATGTAAAACTTTCAGTCCCACATGACTCCTTGTGACCATGAGAATCCAGGGTTTCCTTGCACATGTCCCTCCAGTGACTTGCCCAGGGGCGCATGTTGTGCTGTTGTGATATGATGTGTGGTTGCCTTGTGTGCAAGACATTTTTTAGAACACTACACTGCTCCTCCACTCGTGGACCATATTTACACGTGTGTCTACAGATTTGCTGGTAATGTCCATGGCCCCCTGTGCTCACATTGGTGTACGATGACAGCTATGTATGTGTCTGTAATTTGGCACATCACAGAGTAGTACACATCCCCATACAGACCCTCCCTTTGGAATAAAATGTCTTGCTTTGCCTCTGTGTGTTGTTTGTGTGTATGTTTGGGGGCATGTTTGTTAACACAATGCTTAGCAGTTTGTCTCACAACATGTATTTTTTTTGGGTTACTATATATGCTAAGTGGAACATTAGTTAACAGCTGCTTCATCACCTCTACACACACCCTTGTCAGTGTACAGCAAGATGTTCACTCTGTGCTGCCTAGCCAGCACATATTAGCTGTTCCATAGGTCTCTGTCTTAATGGTGTTTGCACAGCAATGCACCTGGGTGTGTGGTAGTCTTGAGGTTGAGCAGGTGTGTGCTGCGCCGTGTTTCATGTTGCATTTACTCCTGTCCTGGCCAAGATTGCTGTGCAGCTCCAGCACACATCAAGCACTTCCCTTGTTGGTTGTTTGTTTTCCTCTTGTTATGTTTTTTTTAATGTATTCATTTATGTAGGTGTATGTTGATGCAACATTTCCACAGGTCATAGCAGCATTACATTACAAGGGGGGGAGGGGGGTTGTTTTACATGTAGAGCAGGGCCATCCCCAGGGAGGCTACATTGAGGATTTCCACAAGGCACATACTACATACCATGGACATTGACAAATTGTGGACAGTGTCTGATTCGTATAGGGTTGGTTATGTGTAAGGTTTGCGGAATTCCTGGTACTGGATGGTTTTCAGCTGTTTTCTAGAAGATATTTGGTCTGTCTTGTTTCAAGGGCAGTTTGGTAGGGTGTTCCGTAAAGAGGGGGCATACAGTTCAGACGCTCAATGTCACGTCCATTGCAGGCATTAGTTTATTTTCAGAGGTACAGTGAGGGGGTTGGAGGTGTCTGGTCTGGTAGTTCTTCCGTGTGCTTTTCATAACTGTAGGGTTTGGATTTGGTGGTTCTGTGCTTGATGTATGGCTGTGTGCGTGGATAGGATGGCCTGGCATTTAGTCCGTGGTTCGAGTAGGAGTATGTGTGGGTCTTTCACAATTGGGGTGATGTGGTCTGTTCCTTTTGCATGCTGTATCCACTTCATAACATATCATTGTGTGTGTGTGCATGTGTCCCTGGTACCAGATACAGACTGTGATGTGATGTGTACACAGCAGATCACCAGGTGCATTTGTTCATGCTTTCTCCTGTGGGTTTCCCTGTCCTTACATCCAGCATGCGTGTTGTGTGGGGGCCTGGACTATTTGTGAATGCAGCCTTTGCTATGACGTGGACGTAGTTGTTCTGTGCTAGCGTTGGTTACTTTTTGATTTGTGGGAGTGGTCATCGGTGTGATTCGTCTCTGTTTTCTTGGATGTCTATGCTTGTCCTGCAGATGTCGTTTCCATGTCTTTGACGGTCATATGTTGGCAGGTTTGTGCTGTAAGCACATTGTACCCTCATCTGAGTTGTGACCCATGGTTCTGTCCATCTTCTGTCTGCCAGCTCTTGTGTGATCCTACCCTGATGTGCATGCTGCTACAACCCATCCTGCACTCCGACACCTTCCTGCATGTCATCTCTCCATGGTTGCCTCTTGTGTGTGTGCTCTGCATAGCACCGCTAGTCCACTATCATCATGAGCTTTCACCTGTCCTGCTATTTCAGTCTCATCTGCTGGACACATCTTCGCATCCTCTGTCGCACACTATTATGATAGCATGGTACATTACCATCACTCTGTACATAGCTACAGCTAGCCCCAATTTGTGTGTGCATTTCTGTAGATGCCACATGGCCTGGATGTCATTTTTGTGCTACAGCACATGTGATGGGTGTGGTTCTTTTCGTTCTGCTTTATGTTTCCTTTCAGCTCTGTGCAGTGTTTGGTTTACATGCGAACTCGCCTTCACTGACATGGTTTTTATGATGTGCATTCTGTGACACCCTGAAAGGTGACATACTCCTGAGCACTGGGGTGGCTTGTGTTTAGCTGGCATCACAGATTGCTGTCTAATTGCATGCTGTACACAGATGTAGGTAAGCCAGGCTTAGTCACTGCTCATTTCGAAACATGACCCCTTCACGGTCAGTCAGTGCCATGACCATTCTGCTACACTGCTGTTCCATCTTGCATGTCTGCTCACCTACTTTGGATTTCCATGCGTTACAATACAGAATGGTGCCAGCACTGACTGTGTTTGTCCCATGCCCTGCCTCATACGGCAAATAATACGCACCCTATACACAACATTGTGGGTTTCGTTGGTGGACAGTGCACGTTACTATTTGACCTCTGAGGTACCTTGATGGGCGCCTTATGCATTAACTGCTATTACAGTGCTTCTATAGTTCATTTGCTACCAGTACTATAAACAATAACATATAACATGGCTCCTAGCTCACTATTCATCATGACAGGTGATGGCTCAACCAGCCTTATTCATTGGACACAGCGGGGGATTGAACCCATGATGCCAGCACCATTGGGGAGTGTGTTAACCCTTCTGCTGTGGCTCTGTTCGTTTCCTTAGATATCAGCGCGGCGCCTTTTGCCTCTAAAATATTATGTGGCCAATAACTTCATGTGCCTCCTCTGCCAATATTACCTAAGACGGATGATGCATCGCCCAGCCTTTTCTATCTCTGCACAGCCGTGTATTCAGCCCATGGTCGATGCACCATTGGTCAGTGTCTTCACCATTGTGCTGTGGCTCTGTTCCTGTGCGTGGACATCAGTGTGCCGCCTTATGCAGCGCAAAATAACTGTGCGCCGCCCAAAAGGACAGTGCGCCGCAGTAATCTAGCTCCTATTGCACATTTCTCCATTACGGTTCATGCCTGATCCAGCCTTTATCCTTGCGCACACTGGGGGATTGACACCGTGGCACCTGCACCATTGGTTGGTGTCTTCATCATTGTGCTACGGCTCGGTTCCTGTGTATGGACATTTGCGCGCCGACTTATGCCGTTCACAACTAACTGCGTGACGCCTACTGCTGCCAGACCCACACAAGAGAAACAGCGCGGCGACTGATGCCGCCCACATTTCCAGCGCATCGCCTCATGCCCCCCACATCTGCCAGCGAAACGCATAATGACGCTCATAATTTGTTACTGCCGCCCAAACGTTAAAGCGCGATGCCTGGAGCCACCCAAAATTAGTGTGCCTCAATAAACTTTATTGTTAAGCATTACTATGCATGCCTCAGCCAGCCTTTTTGGATTGCACACAATGGGGTATTGAACCTGTGGCCCCTGCACCATTGGTTAGTGTCTTCACCATTGTGCTATGTCTCAGTTCCTGTGTATGGACATTTGCGAAATGCCTTATGCCGTCCACAACTAACACAGCACCACCTAATGCCGGCCAAAACGCAAAAGAGGTACCGCGCACAGCCTAATGCCGCGCAAAACGCAGGCGACGTACAGCGCGCCGCCTAATGCACCACAGATTTTACTACGCACTGCATAATAACGCAAAATATTAATTTCTGCCGCACACACGTAACAGCGCAACACCTATAGTCGCCCGAATGTGGTATTGCCTCCTAAATATATTTCTAGACCATTACTATTCATGACTCAGCCAGCCTTTTTGGATTGCACACACTGGGGGATTGAACCCGTAGCCCCTGCACCATTAGTTAATGTTTTCACCATTGTGCTACGGCTCAGTTCCTGTGTATTGACATTTGCACACCGCCTTATGCCGTTCACAACTAACAGCGCGACGCCTCCTGCTGCCAGACCCGCACAAGAGAGACAGCGCGCCGACTGATGCCGCCCACATTTCCAGCGCATCGCCTCATGCCCCCCACATCTGCCTGCGAAACGCATACTGACGCTCAAAATTAGTTGCTGCCGCCCAAAAGTTACAGTACGACGCCTAGAGCCGCCCACAATTAGTGTGCCTCCACAAACTTTACTGTTAACCATTACTATTCATACCTCAACCAGCCTTTTTCGATTGCACCCGTGGCCCCTGCACCATTGGTTAGTCTCTTCACCATTGTGCTACGTCTCGGTTCCTGTGTATGGATATTTGCCCACCGCCTTATGCCGTCCACAACTAACAGGGCACCACCTAATGACGCCCAACACGAAAGAGATGTACAGCGCACAGCCCAATACCGCACGAACCGCAGGTGACGTACAGCGCGCCGCATAATGCAGCACAGATTTTACAGTGCTAGGCCTCATGCCACAAAATATTAATTGATGCCGCACAAACGTAACAGCGCAACACCTACAGCTGGCCATATGTGGTATGCCTCCTAAAAAGATGTTTTAAACAGTACTATTCATGCCTCAGCCTGCCTTTTTTGGTTATGCACACTGGGGGATTGAACCCATGACCCCTGCACCATTGGTTTTTTTCTTCACTGTTGTGCTACGGCTGTGTCCTTCTGTGTGCCTAGCAGCACCCCACTTAGCCTTCCCACGCGCTAATCTGGGCCCCGCACATTTGCGCGACGCGCACAAGTACGGTGCGGTTTTTTTCTTTTTTCTGCCTGACCCGCCCACTCCATATATGGCACCAGCACACTAACGGGAACCCGCACAGCAACGGTGTTTAGTAAACATGCCCCTTAGCTTTGAAAGCAGGGCAGGGAAATGAAACAAACGCCAGCCACCTTCCCCGACGTTACCACAAAAGAGCCCTCAAACGTAGTAGGTCAATGGTAGTGGACTATACACAAAATAATCCCCAACCTGCATAGAAAGGTCCCTCCAGAAAAACAAAAAAACAAGTTCAGAAGCACAGAACTTGCGCGAGTTTCCCATCTCACTTACGACATGCTGATTCCAGAAGGCCGTATACAACGGGTAGACAGGTTTCTCCAGATACCATCAGTCAGTTCCATCCTATTCAATTAAACGCTTGGACTGTTGTAACTGCACACGGCTGAAGTATGCATTTTATAACCTCTACACTTACGTCGTGACTCTGCACTCTAACTAAACCCACAAACATACCCGCACTCAGATTGCATAAAAGTGTGCACCATCATGTCGCTGTGCTTGCTTTTAAACACATAATCTGTGCGGTAAGTGTATAAGAGGCCTTTTATAGTCATAAGATGGGGTTTATGCATGAATAATCCTTTATAGTTTTACCCCCTTATGATTGATACTCATTATTTATTTATTTAGACAGTTTTGTATACCACCATATCCTTCAATCAAAGTGGTCACAACACAATTGGGGGATACATTTAACACAAGAGGATATGAGACACATATGCTAATACTTACAGGGAACATGGGCAAAGGAGGGTTAAGTGGCTTGCCCCAGACCACAAGGTACACCTGTGGGACTAGAAACCCGAGTCTTTCCAGCCCAAGGTTGCTGTCCTCTAGTGGGATTTGAACTCCTGATTTTCCTGCCTGCAGTAACTTGCCTCAACCACTAGGCCATTCCGCCCTACATTAATGTCCAGTCTTGTGTTTGCCCCATATACAGTACTATACCTGCTTCCTCGCTTTCAGAATAACTTTATCAGAGGTACATCTGAAATGTTAGTGGCCAATTGCACATCACAGGTCTTGGCAGAACATTACTTCTCGTAGTCTGTCAATGAAACATCTTGATTGTACAGAGATCTATTTCCCTGATGCACAGTATTTTATTGGCAATGGGCAGAGGCTTCAGCAGTGACCCTGCATCAATTGTTCATCTAATGAGGGCTCAAGCAGGGTCAAGGGGGAGGGGAGGGCGATGGGGTTATGGGACAGAGATGGCCTTAGAAGGGCCACAGGCTATTGTACTTCACAATATCCTTTCGCCATTTTGCTAACTCCTCTTAATAGAATAGGTTGTTTTTCAGTTTCAAAGCCAAAAGTGCATCAACAGCAAAACATTACACCTCAAGTTCTTGCTCTGCTCCATGCTCTGTAGATATCAGTTATTTGCAGAATGAACCACAGTGATGAACATTTTCCACTTGCTGGCTTTATGTTCATCCGCATAGGTGTGTCACTGCCCAGTCCCCCTCCTTAAAGTCCAGGGTTAAAGGGGCACAGTCAGTAGAAGCACTTCCTTATTCTCTTTCCTGAGTGGCTTGTGTTTAGATAATGAGCTATATAGCGTTGTCTGATCTAGACTCACTTTTCGTGCTACTGACTTCAGTGTTTTGATGATGCGAACTGTCATTTATAGTTGATGCAAACTGTTATTTATAGTTCTGTGTAAATCAAAAATAAGCACCATAATATTCTGCTCTGGCTACTCAAGGACCTCAGCGTTGGATCACCTCCATCCCGCTTAACTTTATCTCATATCCACCAAAGCTAGGCACTGGTCTGTTAGATATACAGGTTCCTTTATGTCTGTTGCAGTATTTCCTCACACTGAAATCTGAAAATATTTACTGATGCAGGAGGGAGATGGTTCTAGCCACATACTCATGGCAGTTTCCCACTCTCCTTTTACCTCCTCTCTTCGGACCTGATACTGATTCAGTTTGGCTATGAACCACTACAGCGCATAGCCATCGCTGCCAATCCTTAACCCCAGATATTCAATGCTGAGGTCATATGCGGCGCTACCATTGAATATCCAGGTTTGCTGCACAGCTGCAGTAGCTAGCCAGGCAGCGGCAATATAACATGCTGCCCGGTTAGCGTCTATTGCCCCATTTGTATTTGTGAGTGATATTGCTGAAGGACTGAATGGAAAAGTCTGTCTTTTTGCAGACGACACAAAAATTTGCAACAGAGTGGACTCCCCCGAGGGAGTGGTTAACATGAAGAAAGATCTACAAAAGCTGGAAGACTGGTCTAAAGCTTGGCAACTACGATTTAATGCAAAAAAGTGCAGTGTCATGCACTTGGGTAGCAGAAATCCAAGAGAAATGTACGCGATAGGGGGAGAAAGGTTGGTATGTACAGTTCAGGAAAAAGACCTTGGTGTGATTATCTCTGCTGATCTCAAGGTGGCAAAACAGTGCGACAAGGCGGTGGCAAAAGCCAGGAGGATGTTGGGCTGCATACAAAGAGGGATTACCAGCAGAAAAGAAGAGGTACTTATGCCACTGTATAGGTCACTGGTGAGGCCTCACTTGGAATACTGTGTTCAGTTTTGGAGACCATATCTTGCAAAGGATGTAAAAAGACTGGAGACTGTTCAGAGGAAGGCAACCAAAATGATTTGGAGTCTGCATCAGAAGCCTTATGAGAAGAGACTTGAAGACCTAAATATGTATACTTTGGAGGAAAGGAGGGACAGGGGAGATTTGATTCAGACCTTTAAATACTTAAAGAGAAATGATGAACAAACAAACCTCTTCCAAAGACTGGGAACCTGTAAAACTAGAGGGCATAACATGAAACTGCAAGGGGGTAAATTGAAAGGCAATGTCAGGAAATATTTTTTCACTGAAAGGGTGGTGGATGTTTGGAATGCCCTCCCGATGGAAGTGGAAAGGGGCAAACACGGTGACGGAATTCAAAAAGGCATGGGACAAACACAGAGGATCCCTTTACAGAAATAGGAAAAAAACAAAATAAACGGTACCATCTAACTTCTGAACCATATAACGTCTCAACAAATAGGGGTGTCCTACATGGAGTGGTGGGTTTACCCCTGAACAAGGATATGGGGAGGGGTGGCCTGCGCAGAGCGACAGGTGCACCTACTCTTGCCATCTTGCTGGGCAGACTGGATGGACCATGCTGGTCTTTATCTACCGTCAACTACTATGTTACTATTGCCACCCTCGGAATGTCCTGGATTCACTTTAATGAGTAAGAGGGTGAACCTGAATGGATAACATTGCAGTAATCTAAATGAGAAATGACTCTACTAAAGAGAACTCTAGTTTGAGTCTAGAATACCTTTCCTCACTGATCACACTGCATGACCCCCAAGGAATCTCTTTGTTCAATACATGCAGATCTTCTCTACAATCCCACTCCTTCCAGAATACCTTTCCTCACTGATCACACTGCATGATCCCCAAGGAATCTTTTCGTTCAATACATTCAGATCATCTCTACAGTCCCACTCCTTCCAGAATACCTTTCCTCACTGATCACACTGCATGATCCCCAGGGAATCTCTTTGGTTCAATACATGCAGCTCATCTTTACAGTCCCACTCCTTCCAGAATACCTTTCCTCAATGATCTCACTGCATGACCCCCAAGGAATCTCTTTGTTCAATACATGCAGATCATCTCTACAATCCCACTCCTTCCATAATACCTTTCCTCACTGATCACACTGCATGATCCCCAGGGAATCTCTTTGTTCAATAGATGCAGCTCATCTCTACAGTCCCACTCCTTCCAGAATACCTTTCCTCAATGATCACACTGCATGACCCCCAAGGAATCTCTTTGTTCAATACATGCAGATCATCTCTACAATCCCACTCATTCCATAATACCTTTCCTCACTGATCACACTGCATGATACCCAGGGAATCTCTTTGTTCAACAGATGCAGCTTATCTCTACAGTCCCACTCCTTCCAGAATACCTTTCCTCACTGATCTCACTGCATGAGCCCCAGGGAATCTCTGTTCAATATATACAGATCATCTCTACAATCCCACTCCTTCCAGAATACCTTTCCTCACTGATCTCACTGCATGAGCCCCAGGGAATCTCTGTTCAATACATGCAGATCATCTCTACAATCCCACTCCTTCCAGAATACCTTTCCTCAATGATCACACTGCATGATCCCCAGGGAATCTCTTTGTTCAATACATGCAGATCATCTCTACAATCCCACTCCTTCCAGAATACCTTTCCTCAATGATCACACTGCATGATCCCCAGGGAATCTCTTTGGTTCAATACATGAAGCTCATCTCTACAGTCCCACTCCTTCCAGAATACCTTTCCTCCATGATCTCACTGCATGACCCCCAAGGAATCTCTTTGTTCAATAGATGCAGATCATCTCTACAATCCCACTCCTTCCAGAATACCTTTCCTCACTGATCACACTGCATGATCCCCAAGGAATCTCTTTGTTCAATACATGCAGATCATCTCTACAATCCCACTCCTTCCAGAATACCTTTCCTCACTGATCACACTGCATGATCCCCAAGGAATCTCTTTGTTCAATACATACAGATCATCTCTACAGTCCCACTCCTTCCAGAATACCTTTCCTCACTGATCACACTGCATGATCCCCAAGGAATCTCTTTGTTCAATACATGCAGATCATCTCTACAGTCTCACTCCATCCAGAATACCTTTCCTCACTGATCACACTGCATGAACCCAAGGAATCTCTTTGTTCAATACATACAGATCATCTCTACAATCCCACTCCTTCCAGAATACCTTTCCTCTCTGATCACACTGCATGATCCCCAAGGAATCTCTTTGTTCAATACATGCAGATCATCTCTACAATCCCACTCCTTCCAGAATACCTTTCCTCACTGATCACACTGCATGATCCCCAAGGAATCTCTTTGTTCAATACATGCAGATCATCTCTACAATCCCACTCCTTCCAGAATACCTTTCCTCACTGATCACACTGCATGATCCCCAAGGCATCTCTTTGTTCAATACATACAGATCATCTCTACAGTCCCACTCCTTCCAGAATACCTTTCCTCACTGATCACACTGCATGATCCCCAAGGAATCTCTTTGTTCAATACATACAGATCATCTCTACAATCCCACTCCTTCCAGAACACCTTTCCTCACTGATCACACTGCATGATCCCCAAGGAATCTCTTTGTTCAATACATGCAGATCATCTCTACAATCCCACTCCTTTCAGAATACCTTTACTCACTGATCACACGGCATGACCCCAGGGAATCTCTTTGTTCAATACATGCAAATCATCTCTACAATCCCACTCCTTCAAGAATACCTTTCCTCACTGATCACACTGCATGATCCCCAAGGAATCTCTTTGTTCAATACATGCAGATCATCTCTACAATCCCACTCCTTCCAGAATACCTTTCCTCACTGATCACACTGCATGATCCCCAAGGAATCTCTTTGTTCAATACATACAGATCATCTCTACAGTCCCACCCCTTCCAGAATACCTTTCCTCACTGATCACACTGCATGATCCCCAAGGAATCTCTTTGTTCAATACATGCAGATCATCTCTACAGTCTCACTCCTTCCAGAATACCTTTCCTCACTGATCACACTGCATGATCCCCAAGGAATCTCTTTGTTCAATACATACAGATCATCTCTACAATCCCACTCCTTCCAGAATATCTTTCCTCACTGATCACACTGCATGATCCCCAAGGAATCTCTTTGTTCAATACATGCAGATCATCTCTACAGTCCCACTCCTTACAGAATACCTTTCCTCACTGATCACACTGCGTGACCCCAGGGAATCTCTTTGTTCAATACATGCAGATCATCTCTACAATCCCACTCCTTCCAGAATACCTTTCCTCACTGATCGCACTGCATGATCCCCAAGGAATCTCTTTGTTCAATACATGCAGATCATCTCTACAGTCCCACTCCTTCCAGAATACCTTTCCTCACTGATCTCACTGCATGATCCCCAAGGAATCTCTTCATTCAATACATACAGATCATCTCTACAATCCCACTCCTTCCAGAATACCTTTCCTCACTGATCACACTGCATGATCCCCAGGGAATCTCTTTGTTCAATACATGCAGATCATCTCTACAGTCCCACTCCTTCCAGAATACCTTTCCTCATTGATCTCACTGCATGAGCCCCAGGGAATCTCTGTTCAATACATGCAGATCATCTCTACAGTCCCTCTCCTTCCAGAATACCTTTCCTCACTGATCACACTGCATGACCCCAGGGAATCTCTTTGTTCAATACATGCAGATCATCTCTACAATCCCACTCCTCCCAGAATACCTTTCCTCACTGATCACACTGCATGACCCCAGGGAATCTCTTTGTTCAATACATGCAGATCATCTCTACAGTCCCTCTCCTTCCAGAATACCTTTCCTCACTGATCACACCGCATGATCCCCAAGGAATCTCTTTGTTCAATACATGCAGATCAGTCCCACTCCTTCCAGAATACCTTTCCTCACTGATCACACTGCATGATCCCCAAGCTATCTCTTTGCTCAATACATACAGATCATCTCTACAATCCCACTCCTTCCAGAATACACTTCCTCACTGATCACACTGCATGATCCCCAAGGAATCTCTTTGTTCAATACATGCAGATCATCTCTACAGTCACACTCCTTCCAGAATACCTTTCCTCACTGATCACACTGCATGATCCCCAAGGAATCTCTTTGTTCAATACATACAGATCATCTCTACAATCCCACTCCTTCCAGAATACCTTTCCTCACTGATCACACTGCATGATCTCCAAGGAATCTCTTTGTTCAATACATGCAGATCATCTCTACAGTCCCACTCCTTCCAGAATACCTTTCCTCACTGATCACACTGTGTGACCCCAGGGAATCTCTTTGTTCAATACATGCAGATCATCTCTACAATCCCACTCCTTCCAGAATACCTTTCCTCACTGATCACACTGCATGATCCCCAAGGAATCTCTTTGTTCAATACATGCAGATCATCTCTACAATCCCACTCCTTCCAGAATACCTGTCCTCACTGATCACACTGCATGATCCCCAAGGAATCTCTTTGTTCAATACATGCAGAACATCTCTACAGTCTCACTCCTTCCAGAATACCTTTCCTCACTGATCACACTGCATGATCCCCAAGTAATCTCTTTGTTCAATACATACAGATCATCTCTACAATCCCACTACTTCCAGAATACCTTTCCTCACTGATCACACTGCATGATCTCCAAGGAATCTCTTTGTTCAATACATGCAGATCATCTCTACAGTCCCACTCCTTCCAGAATACCTTTCCTCACTGATCACACTGCGTGACCCCAGGGAATCTCTTTGTTCAATACATGCAGATCATCTCTACAATCCCACTCCTTCCAGAATACATTTCCTCACTGATCACACTGCATGATCCCCAAGGGATCTCTTTGTTCAATACATGCAGATCATCTCTACAATACCACTCCTTCCAGAATACCTTTCCTCACTGATCTCACTGCATGAGCCCCAGGGAATCTCTGTTCAATACATGCAGATCATCTCCACAGTCCCTCTCCTTCCAGAATACCTTTCCTCACTGATCACACTGCATGACCCCAGGGAATCTCTTTGTTCAATACATGCAGATCATCTCTACAATCCCACTCCTTCCAGAATACCTTTCCTCACTGATCACACTGCATGATCCCCAAGGAATCTCTTTGTTCAATACATGCAGATCATCTCTACAATCCCACTCCTTCCAGAATACCTTTCCTCACTGATCACACTGCATGATCCCCAAGGAATCTCTTTGTTCAATACATACAGATCATCTCTACAGTCCCACTCCTTCCAGAATACCTTTCCTCACTGATCACACTGCATGATCCCCAAGGAATCTCTTTGTTCAATACATGCAGATCATCTCTACAGTCTCACTCCATCCAGAATACCTTTCCTCACTGATCACACTGCATGATCCCCAAGGAATCTCTTTGTTCAATACATACAGATCATCTCTACAATCCCAATCATTCCAGAATACCTTTCCTCACTGATCACACTGCATGATCCCCAAGGAATCTCTTTATTCAATACATGCAGATCATCTCTACAGTCCCACTCCTTCCAGAATACCTTTCCTCACTGATCACACTGCGTGGCCCCAGGGAATCTCTTTGTTCAATACATGCAGATCATCTCTACAGTCCCTCTCCTTCCAGAATACCTTTCCTCACTGATCACACTGCATGACCCCAGGGAATCTCTTTGTTCAATACATGCAGATCATCTCTACAAACCCACTCCTTCCAGAATACTTTCCGCACTGATCACACTGCATGACCCCAGGGAATCTCTTTGTTCAATACATGCAGATCATCTCTACAGTCCCTCTCCTTCCAGAATACCTTTCCTCTCTGATCACACTGCATGATCCCCAAGGAATCTCTTTGTTCAATACATGCAGATCATCTCTACAATCCCACTTCTTCCAGAATACCTTTCCTCACTGATCACACTGCATGATCCCCAGGGAATCTCTTTGGTTCAATACATGCAGCTCATCTTTACAGTCCCACTCCTTCCAGAATACCTTTCCTCAATGATCTCACTGCATGACCCCCAAGGAATCTCTTTGTTCAATACATGCAGATCATCTCTACAATCCCACTCCTTCCATAATACCTTTCCTCACTGATCACACTGCATGATCCCCAGGGAATCTCTTTGTTCAATAGATGCAGCTCATCTCTACAGTCCCACTCCTTCCAGAATACCTTTCCTCAATGATCACACTGCATGACCCCCAAGGAATCTCTTTGTTCAATACATGCAGATCATCTCTACAATCCCACTCATTCCATAATACCTTTCCTCACTGATCACACTGCATGATACCCAGGGAATCTCTTTGTTCAACAGATGCAGCTTATCTCTACAGTCCCACTCCTTCCAGAATACCTTTCCTCACTGATCTCACTGCATGAGCCCCAGGGAATCTCTGTTCAATATATACAGATCATCTCTACAATCCCACTCCTTCCAGAATACCTTTCCTCACTGATCTCACTGCATGAGCCCCAGGGAATCTCTGTTCAATACATGCAGATCATCTCTACAATCCCACTCCTTCCAGAATACCTTTCCTCAATGATCACACTGCATGATCCCCAGGGAATCTCTTTGTTCAATACATGCAGATCATCTCTACAATCCCACTCCTTCCAGAATACCTTTCCTCAATGATCACACTGCATGATCCCCAGGGAATCTCTTTGGTTCAATACATGAAGCTCATCTCTACAGTCCCACTCCTTCCAGAATACCTTTCCTCCATGATCTCACTGCATGACCCCCAAGGAATCTCTTTGTTCAATAGATGCAGATCATCTCTACAATCCCACTCCTTCCAGAATACCTTTCCTCATTGATCACACGGCATTATCCCACCGGAATCTCTTTGTTCAATACATGCAGATCATCTCTACAATCCCACTCCTTCCAGAATACCTTTCCTCACTGATCACACTGCATGATCCCCAAGGAATCTCTTTGTTCAATACATACAGATCATCTCTACAGTCCCACTCCTTCCAGAATACCTTTCCTCACTGATCACACTGCATGATCCCCAAGGAATCTCTTTGTTCAATACATGCAGATCATCTCTACAGTCTCACTCCATCCAGAATACCTTTCCTCACTGATCACACTGCATGATCCCCAAGGAATCTCTTTGTTCAATACATACAGATCATCTCTACAATCCCACTCCTTCCAGAATACCTTTCCTCACTGATCACACTGCATGATCCCCAAGGAATCTCTTTGTTCAATACAAGCAGATCATCTCTACAGTCCCACTCCTTCCAGAATACCTTTCCTCACTGATCACACTGCGTGGCCCCAGGGAATCTCTTTGTTCAATACATGCAGATCATCTCTACAGTCCCTCTCCTTCCAGAATACCTTTCCTCACTGATCACACTGCATGACCCCAGGGAATCCCTTTGTTCAATACATGCAGATCATCATCTACAATCCCACTCCTTCCAGAATACCTTTCCGCACTGATCACACTGCATGACCCCAGGGAATCTCTTTGTTCAATACATGCAGATCATCTCTGCAGTCCCTCTCCTTCCAGAATACCTTTCCTCTCTGATCACACTGCATGATCCCCAAGGAATCTCTTTGTTCAATACATGCAGATCATCTCTACAATCCCACTCCTTCCAGAATACCTTTCCTCACTGATCACACTGCATGATCCCCAAGGAATCTCTTTGTTCAATACATGCAGGTCATCTCTACAATCCCACTCCTTCCAGAATACCTTTCCTCACTGATCACACTGCATGATCCCCAAGGCATCTCTTTGTTCAATACATACAGATCATCTCTACAGTCCCACTCCTTCCAGAATACCTTTCCTCACTGATCACACTGCATGATCCCCAAGGAATCTCTTTGTTCAATACATGCAGATCATCTCTACAGTCCCACTTCTTCCAGAATACCTTTCCTCACTGATCACACTGCATGATCCCCAAGGAATCTCTTTGTTCAATACATACAGATCATCTCTACAATCCCACTCCTTCCAGAACACCTTTCCTCACTGATCACACTGCATGATCCCCAAGGAATCTCTTTGTTCAATACATGCAGATCATCTCTACAATCCCACTCCTTTCAGAATACCTTTACTCACTGATCACACGGCATGACCCCAGGGAATCTCTTTGTTCAATACATGCAACTCATCTCTACAATCCCACTCCTTCAAGAATACCTTTCCTCACTGATCACACTGCATGATCCCCAAGGAATCTCTTTGTTCAATACATGCAGATCATCTCTACAATCCCACTCCTTCCAGAATACCTTTCCTCACTGATCACACTGCATGATCCCCAAGGAATCTCTTTGTTCAATACATACAGATCATCTCTACAGTCCCACCCCTTCCAGAATACCTTTCCTCACTGATCACACTGCATGATCCCCAAGGAATCTCTTTGTTCAATACATGCAGATCATCTCTACAGTCTCACTCCTTCCAGAATACCTTTCCTCACTGATCACACTGCATGATCCCCAAGGAATCTCTTTGTTCAATACATACAGATCATCTCTACAATCCCACTCCTTCCAGAATATCTTTCCTCACTGATCACACTGCATGATCCCCAAGGAATCTCTTTGTTCAATACATGCAGATCATCTCTACAGTCCCACTCCTTCCAGAATACCTTTCCTCACTGATCACACTGCGTGACCCCAGGGAATCTCTTTGTTCAATACATGCAGATCATCTCTACAATCCCACTCCTTCCAGAATACCTTTCCTCACTGATCGCACTGCATGATCCCCAAGGAATCTCTTTGTTCAATACATGCAGATCATCTCTACAGTCCCACTCCTTCCAGAATACCTTTCCTCACTGATCTCACTGCATGATCCCCAAGGAATCTCTTCATTCAATACATACAGATCATCTCTACAATCCCACTCCTTCCAGAATACCTTTCCTCACTGATCACACTGCATGATCCCCAGGGAATCTCTTTGTTCAATACATGCAGATCATCTCTACAGTCCCACTCCTTCCAGAATACCTTTCCTCATTGATCTCACTGCATGAGCCCCAGGGAATCTCTGTTCAATACATGCAGATCATCTCTACAGTCCCTCTCCTTCCAGAATACCTTTCCTCACTGATCACACTGCATGACCCCAGGGAATCTCTTTGTTCAATACATGCAGATCATCTCTACAATCCCACTCCTCCCAGAATACCTTTCCTCACTGATCACACTGCATGACCCCAGGGAATCTCTTTGTTCAATACATGCAGATCATCTCTACAGTCCCTCTCCTTCCAGAATACCTTTCCTCACTGATCACACCGCATGATCCCCAAGGAATCTCTTTGTTCAATACATGCAGATCAGTCCCACTCCTTCCAGAATACCTTTCCTCACTGATCACACTGCATGATCCCCAAGGAATCTCTTTGCTCAATACATACAGATCATCTCTACAATCCCACTCCTTCCAGAATACACTTCCTCACTGATCACACTGCATGATCCCCAAGGAATCTCTTTGTTCAATACATGCAGATCATCTCTACAGTCACACTCCTTCCAGAATACCTTTCCTCACTGATCACACTGCATGATCCCCAAGGAATCTCTTTGTTCAATACATACAGATCATCTCTACAATCCCACTCCTTCCAGAATACCTTTCCTCACTGATCACACTGCATGATCTCCAAGGAATCTCTTTGTTCAATACATGCAGATCATCTCTACAGTCCCACTCCTTCCAGAATACCTTTCCTCACTGATCACACTGTGTGACCCCAGGGAATCTCTTTGTTCAATACATGCAGATCATCTCTACAATCCCACTCCTTCCAGAATACCTTTCCTCACTGATCACACTGCATGATCCCCAAGGAATCTCTTTGTTCAATACATGCAGATCATCTCTACAATCCCACTCCTTCCAGAATACCTGTCCTCACTGATCACACTGCATGATCCCCAAGGAATCTCTTTGTTCAATACATGCAGAACATCTCTACAGTCTCACTCCTTCCAGAATACCTTTCCTCACTGATCACACTGCATGATCCCCAAGGAATCTCTTTGTTCAATACATACAGATCATCTCTACAATCCCACTACTTCCAGAATACCTTTCCTCACTGATCACACTGCATGATCTCCAAGGAATCTCTTTGTTCAATACATGCAGATCATCTCTACAGTCCCACTCCTTCCAGAATACCTTTCCTCACTGATCACACTGCGTGACCCCAGGGAATCTCTTTGTTCAATACATGCAGATCATCTCTACAATCCCACTCCTTCCAGAATACATTTCCTCACTGATCACACTGCATGATCCCCAAGGGATCTCTTTGTTCAATACATGCAGATCATCTCTACAATACCACTCCTTCCAGAATACCTTTCCTCACTGATCTCACTGCATGAGCCCCAGGGAATCTCTGTTCAATACATGCAGATCATCTCCACAGTCCCTCTCCTTCCAGAATACCTTTCCTCACTGATCACACTGCATGACCCCAGGGAATCTCTTTGTTCAATACATGCAGATCATTTCTACAATCCCACTCCTTCCAGAATACCTTTCCTCACTGATCACACTGCATGATCCCCAAGGAATCTCTTTGTTCAATACATGCAGATCATCTCTACAATCCCACTCCTTCCAGAATACCTTTCCTCACTGATCACACTGCATGATCCCCAAGGAATCTCTTTGTTCAATACATACAGATCATCTCTACAGTCCCACTCCTTCCAGAATACCTTTCCTCACTGATCACACTGCATGATCCCCAAGGAATCTCTTTGTTCAATACATGCAGATCATCTCTACAGTCTCACTCCATCCAGAATACCTTTCCTCACTGATCACACTGCATGATCCCCAAGGAATCTCTTTGTTCAATACATACAGATCATCTCTGCAATCCCAATCATTCCAGAATACCTTTCCTCACTGATCACACTGCATGATCCCCAAGGAATCTCTTTATTCAATACATGCAGATCATCTCTACAGTCCCACTCCTTCCAGAATACCTTTCCTCACTGATCACACTGCGTGGCCCCAGGGAATCTCTTTGTTCAATACATGCAGATCATCTCTACAGTCCCTCTCCTTCCAGAATACCTTTCCTCACTGATCACACTGCATGACCCCAGGGAATCTCTTTGTTCAATACATGCAGATCATCTCTACAAACCCACTCCTTCCAGAATACCTTTCCGCACTGATCACACTGCATGACCCCAGGGAATCTCTTTGTTCAATACATGCAGATCATCTCTACAGTCCCTCTCCTTCCAGAATACCTTTCCTCTCTGATCACACTGCATGATCCCCAAGGAATCTCTTTGTTCAATACATGCAGATTATCTCTACAATCCCACTTCTTCCAGAATACCTTTCCTCACTGATCACACTGCATGATCCCCAAGGAATCTCTTTGTTCAATACATGCAGATCATCTCTACAATCCCACTCCTTCCAGAATACCTTTCCTCACTGATCACACTGCATGATCCCCAAGGCATCTCTTTGTTCAATACATACAGATCATCTCTACAGTCCCACTCCTTCCAGAATACCTTTCCTCACTGATCACACTGCATGATCCCCAAGGAATCTCTTTGTTCAATACATGCAGATCATCTCTACAATCCCACTCCTTTCAGAATACCTTTCCTCACTGATCACACGGCATGACCCCAGGGAATCTCTTTGTTCAATACATGCAGATCATCTCTTCAATCCCACTCCTTCCAGAATACCTTTCCTCACTGATCACACTGCATGATCCCCAAGGAATCTCTTTGTTCAATACATGCAGATCATCTCTACAATCCCACTCCTTCCAGAATACCTTTCCTCACTGATCACACTGCATGATCCCCAAGGAATCTCTTTGTTCAATACATACAGATCATCTCTACAGTCCCACTCCTTCCAGAATACCTGTCCTCACTGATCACACTGCATGATCCCCAAGGAATCTCTTTGTTCAATACATGCAGATCATCTCTACAGTCTCACTCCTTCCAGAATACCTTTCCTCACTGATCACACTGCATGATCCCCAAGGAATCTCTTTGTTCAATACATACAGATCATCTCTACAATCCCACTCCTTCCAGAATATCTTTCCTCACTGATCACACTGCATGATCCCCAAGGAATCTCTTTGTTCAATACATGCAGATCATCTCTACAGTCCCACTCCTTCCAGAATACCTTTCCTCACTGATCACACTGCGTGACCCCAGGGAATATCTTTGTTCAATACATGCAGATCATCTCTACAATCCCACTCCTTCCAGAATACCTTTCCTCACTGATCGCACTGCATGATCCCCAAGGAATCTCTTTGTTCAATACATGCAGATCATCTCTACAGTCCCACTCCTTCCAGAATACCTTTCCTCACTGATCTCACTGCATGATCCCCAAGGAATCTCTTCATTCAATACATACAGATCATCTCTACAATCCCACTCCTTCCAGAATACCTTTCCTCACTGATCACACTGCATGATCCCCAGGGAATCTCTTTGTTCAATACATGCAGATCATCTCTACAGTCCCACTCCTTCCAGAATACCTTTCCTCATTGATCTCACTGCATGAGCCCCAGGGAATCTCTGTTCAATACATGCAGATCATCTCTACAGTCCCTCTCCTTCCAGAATACCTTTCCTCACTGATCACACTGCATGACCCCAGGGAATCTCTTTGTTCAATACATGCAGATCATCTCTACAATCCCACTCCTCCCAGAATACCTTTCCTCACTGATCACACTGCATGACCCCAGGGAATCTCTTTGTTCAATACATGCAGATCATCTCTACAGTCCCTCTCCTTCCAGAATACCTTTCCTCACTGATCACACTGCATGATCCCCAAGGAATCTCTTTGTTCAATACATGCAGATCAGTCCCACTCCTTCCAGAATACCTTTCCTCACTGATCACACTGCATGATCCCCAAGGAATCTCTTTGCTCAATACATACAGATCATCTCTACAATCCCACTCCTTCCAGAATACCTTTCCTCACTGATCACACTGCATGATCCCCAAGGAATCTCTTTGTTCAATACATGCAGATCATCTCTACAGTCTCACTCCTTCCAGAATACCTTTCCTCACTGATCACACTGCATGATCCCCAAGGAATCTCTTTGTTCAATACATACAGATCATCTCTACAATCCCACTCCTTCCAGAATACCTTTCCTCACTGATCACACTGCATGATCTCCAAGGAATCTCTTTTTTCAATACATGCAGATCATCTCTACAGTCCCACTCCTTCCAGAATACCTTTCCTCACTGATCACACTGCGTGACCCCAGGGAATATCTTTGTTCAATACATGCAGATCATCTCTACAATCCCACTCCTTCCAGAATACCTTTCCTCACTGATCACACTGCATGATCCCCAAGGGATCTCTTTGTTCAATACATGCAGATCATCTCTACAATACCACTCTTTCCAGAATACCTTTCCTCACTGATCTCACTGCATGAGCCCCAGGGAATCTCTGTTCAATACATGCAGATCATCTCCACAGTCCTCTCCTTCCAGAATACCTTTCCTCACTGATCACACTGCATGTCCCCATGGAATCTCTTTGTTCAATACATGCAGATCATCTCTACAATCCCACTCCTTCCAGAATACCTTTCCTCACTGATCACACTGCATGATCCCCAGGAATCTCTTTGTTCAATACATGCAGATCATCTCTACAGTCCTCACTCCATCCAGAATACCTTTCCTCACTGATCACACTGCATGATCCCCAAGGAATCTCTTTGTTCAATACATACAGATCATCTCTACAATCCCACTCCTTCCAGAATACCTTTCCTCACTGATCACACTGCATGATCCCCAAGGAATCTCCTTATTCAATACATGCAG
The DNA here is from genome assembly GCA_033557465.1 of Ichthyophis bannanicus. Taxonomy (NCBI): domain Eukaryota; kingdom Metazoa; phylum Chordata; class Amphibia; order Gymnophiona; family Ichthyophiidae; genus Ichthyophis; species Ichthyophis bannanicus. Next base: position 34,389,015 of record CM066031.1, on the reverse strand, counting down.
ATCATCTCTACAGTCCCACTCCTTCCAGAATACCTTTCCTCACTGATCACACTGCGTGGCCCCAGGGAATCTCTTTGTTCAATACATGCAGATCATCTCTACAGTCCCTCTCCTTCCAGAATACCTTTCCTCAATGATCACACTGCATGACCCCAGGGAATCTCTTTGTTCAATACATGCAGATCATCTCTACAATCCCACTCCTTCCAGAATACCTTTCCTCACTGATCACACTGCATGATCCCCAAGGCATCTCTTTGTTCAATACATACAGATCATCTCTACAGTCCCACTCCTTCCAGAATACCTTTCCTCACTGATCACACTGCATGATCCCCAAGGAATCTCTTTGTTCAATACATGCAGATCATCTCTACAATCCCACTCCTTTCAGAATACCTTTCCTCACTGATCACACGGCATGACCCCAGGGAATCTCTTTGTTCAATACATGCAGATCATCTCTTCAATCCCACTCCTTCCAGAATACCTTTCCTCACTGATCACACTGCATGATCCCCAAGGAATCTCTTTGTTCAATACATGCAGATCATCTCTACAATCCCACGCCTTCCAGAATACCTTTCCTCACTGATCACACTGCATGATCCCCAAGGAATCTCTTTGTTCAATACATACAGATCATCTCTACAGTCCCACTCCTTCCAGAATACCTTTCCTCACTGATCACACTGCATGATCCCCAAGGAATCTCTTTGTTCAATACATGCAGATCATCTCTACAGTCTCACTCCTTCCAGAATACCTTTCCTCACTGATCACACTGCATGATCCCCAAGGAATCTCTTTGTTCAATACATGCAGATCATCTCTACAATCCCACTCCTTCCAGAATACCTTTCCTCACTGATCACACTGCATGATCCCAAAGGAATCTATTTGTTCAATACATACAGATCATCTCTACAGTCCCACTCCTTCCAGAATACCTTTCCTCACTGATCACACTGCATGATCCCCAAGGAATCTCTTTGTTCAATACATGCAGATCATCTCTACAGTCTCACTCCTTCCAGAATACCTTTCCTCACTGATCACACTGCATGATCCCCCAGGAATCTCATTGTTCAATACATACAGATCATCTCTACATTCCCACTCCTTCCAGAATATCTTTCCTCACTGATCACACTGCATGATCCCAAGGATCTCTTTGTTCAATACATGCCGATCATCTCTACAGTCCCACTCCTTCCAGAATACCTTTCCTCACTGATCACACTGCATGATCCCCACGGAATCTCTTTGTTCAATACATGCAGATCATCTCTACAATCCCACTCCTTCCAGAATACCTTTCCTCACTGATCGCACTGCATGATCCCCAAGGAATCTCTTTGTTCAATACATGAAGATCATCTCTACAGTCCACTCCTTCCAGAATACCTTTCCTCACTGATCTCACTGCATGATCCCCAAGGAATCTCTTCATTCAATACATACAGATCATCTCTACAATCCCACTCCTTCCAGAATACCTTTCCTCACTGATCACACTGCATGATCCCCAGGGAATCTCTTTGTTCAATACATGCAGATCATCTCTAGAGTCCCACTCCTTCCAGAATACCTTTCCTCATTGATCTCACTGCATGAGCCCCAGGGAATCTCTGTTCAATACATGCAGATCATCTCTACAGTCCCTCTCCTTACAGAATACCTTTCATCACTGATAAAACTGCATGACCCAGGGAATCTCTTGGTTCAATACATGCAGATCATCTCTACAACCCACTCCTCCCAGATACCTTTCCTCACTGATCACACTGCATGAACCCAAGGAATCTCTTTGTTCAATACATGCAGATCATCTCTACAGTCCCACTCCTTCCAGGAATACCTTTCCTCACTGATCACACTGCATGATCCCCAAGGAATCTCTTGTTCAATACATGCAGATTCTTACAGTCCCACTCCTTCCAGAATACCTTTCCTCACTGATCACACTGCATGATCCCCAAGGAATCTCTTTGCTCAATACATACAGATCATCTATAAAATCCCACTCCTTCCAGAATACCTTTCATCACTGATCACACTGCATAATCCCAAGGAATCTCTTTGTTCAATACATGCAGATCATCTCTACAGTCCCACTCCTTCCAGAATACCTTTCCTCACTGATCACACTGCATGATCCCCAAGGAATCTCTTTGTTCAATACATGCAGATCATCTCTACAATCCCACTCCTTCCAGAATACCTTTCCTCACTGATCACACTGCATGATCTCCAGGAATCTCTTTGTTGTCAATACATGCAGATCATCTATACAGTCCCTCTCCTTCCAGAATACCTTTCCTCACTGATCACACTGCATGACCCCAAAGGAATCTCTTTGTTCAATACATGCAGATCATCTCTACAATCCCACTCCTTCCAGAATACCTTTCCTCACTGATCACACTGCATGATCCCCAAGGAATCTCTTTGTTCAATACATGCAGATCATCTCTACAATTCCACTCCTTCCAGAATACCTTTCCTCACTGATCTCACTGCATGAGCCCCAGGGAATCTCTGTTCAATACATGCTGATCATCTCTACAGTCCCTCTCCTTCCAGAATACCTTTCCTCACTGATCACACTGCATGACCCCAGGGAATCTCTTTGTTCAATACATGCAGATCATCTCTACAATACCACACCTTCCAGAATACCTTCTCACTGATCACACTGCATGATCCCCAAGGAATCTCTTTGTTCAATACATGCAGATCATCTCTACACTCCCACTCCTTACAGACTACCTTTCCTCACTGCTCACACCGCCTGATCCCCAAGGAATCTCTTTGTTCAATACATGCAGATCATCTCTACAATCCCACTCCTTCCAGAATACCATTCCTCACGGATGACACAGCATGATCCCCAAGGAATCTCTTTGTTCAATAATATTCAGATCATCTCTACAGTCCCACGCCTTCCAGAATACCGTTCCTCACAATACAACTGCATGATCCCAATAAATCATAAGATCACCTCTACAGTCCCACTCCTTCCGAACCCAGGGAATCTCTTTGTTCAAGACATGCAGATCACCTCTACAGTTCCCATCCTTCCTGAATACCGTTCTTCACTGAATCCACTGCGTGACCCCAGGGAATCTCCTTGTCAAGACATGCAGATATCTCTACAATCCACTCCTTCCAGAATACCTTTCCTCACTGATCACACTGGCATGACTCCCCACGGAATCTCTGTGTCCAATACATGCAGATCATCCTCTTAACAATCCCACTCCTTCCAGGAATACCTTTTCCTCATGATCACGACTGCAGATGACACAGGGAATCTCTTGGTTCAATACATACAGATCCATATCTACAGTCCACTCCTTGCAGAATACCGCCTCACTGATCACACTGCATGATCGCAACCCAAGGGAACTTATCTTTGCTGATCAATACATGAAGATCATCTCTACAAATCCCACTCCTTACAGAATACCTTTCTCAACTGATCACACTGCATGATCCCCAGGAATATCTCTTTGTTCTAATACATGCAGAGCATCTCTACAGTATCACTCCACTTCCAGGTACCTTTCCTTACTGATCACACTGCCAGGATCCCACTAGGAATGTCCTTTGTTCAATACATGCAGATCATCTCTACAATCCCACTCACCTTCCAGCAATACCTTATCTCCTCACTGATCACACTGCATGATCCCCACCCAAGGAATCTCTTTGTGTTCAATACATGCAGATCATCTATACAATCCACATCCTTCCAGAATACCTTTCCTCACTGATCTCACTGCATGAGCCCCCGGGACTATCTCTGTTCAATACATGCAGATCAGTTCTGACAAAAAAAAAACTCCCCACTCCTTCCAGACATACCTTTCCTCAATGATCACACTGCAGCACCCCAGGGACATGCTTTGTTCAATACATGCAGATCATCTCTAACAAGTCCCACTCATTCCAGAAATACCTTTCCTACACTGATCACCATGCAGATCCCCACGGAAATCTCCTTGTTCAATACATGCCAGACACCTCTCTATCAATCTCATTCCTTCCAGAATACCTTTCCTCACGGAATCACACTGCATGACCCCAGGGAAATCTCTTTTGTTCACTACTACATCGATCATCTTGCTCCAGTTCCCACTCATTCCAGAATACCTTTCCTCACTGATCGACACTGCATGATCCCCAGGAATATCTTTGTTTCATACAAAAAAATGCCAGATCATCCTGTTTTCTACAATCCCACTCCTTCCAGATAAACCTTTTCCTCACTGATCACAC
>CM066031.1:34261666-34384231 GCA_033557465.1 Ichthyophis bannanicus | reverse complement strand
CATGGCCAATCTAGGTCTACGTACCTAGCAATTTCCCCCAAAAGACACAGGTTCTGCAGTGCTTGTACTAGGTCAAGCATTGATATCCTGGGTCCCTTTTTAATAGTGGTTTATGGACCTTTCCTCCAGGAACTTGTCCAAACCTTTTTTAAACCCAGCTATACTAACAGCCCTTACTACATCCTCCGGTAACAGATTCCAGAGTTTGATTACACGTTGAGTGAAGAAATATTTTCTCTTATTTGTCTTAAATAGTTTACCCTGTAGCTTCATTACATGTCCCCTAGTCTTTCTATATTCTGATAGCGTAAACAATTGATCCACGTTTATCCGTTCCACTCCATTCATTAATTTATAGACCTCTATCATATCTCCCCTCAGCCGTCTCTTTTCCAGGTTAAAGAGCCCTAACCTTTTTAGCCTCTCTTCATAGGAGTAGCCTTCCATCCCCTTCACCAATTTGGTGGCTCTTCTCTGTACTTTTTCTAATAACGCTATGTCCTTTTTAAGATACGGTGACCAGAATTGCACACAATATTCAAGGTGCGGTCGTACCATGGAGCGATACAGAGGCATTATAATATCCTTTGTTTTATTCTCCATCCCTTTCCTTATGATACCTAGCATTCTATTTGCTTTCTTGGCCGCCGCTGCACACTGGGCGGAGGGTTTTAACATGTTATCCACGATGACTCCTAAATCTTTTTCCTGGGTGGTGGTTTCTAATGTGGAGCCTTGCATCGTGTAACTATAGTGTGGGTTGTTCTTTCCTAGGTGCATAACTTTGCACTTGTCCACATTAAATTTCATCTGCCATTTGGATGCCCAGTCTTCCAATTTATCCAGATCCTCCTGCAGTTTTCCACAATCCTCTTGGGTTTTAACAACTTTAAACAGTTTTGTGTCATCTGCAAATTTGATAACCTCACTAGTTATTCCCTTTTCCAGGTCATTTATGAATATGTCAAAAAGTAGCGGACCCAGTACAGATCCCTGGGGTACTCCACTATTCACCTTTTTCCATTGGGAATATTGGCCATTTAGCCCTACCCTCTGCTTTCTATCTTTTAACCAGTTCCCGATCCACAATAGTACACTGCCTCCTATCCCATGACTTTTTAGCTTCGCCAAAAGTCTCTGATGGGGGACCTTGTCAAAAGCTTTCTGAAAGTCCAGATACACTATATCAACCGACTCACCTTTGTCTACCTGTTTATGCACACCTTCAAAAAAACATATCAGATTAGTAAGACAAGATCTTCCTTGTCTAAAGCCATGTTGGCTGTCTCCCATTAGGCCATGACTATCTACATGCTGTGTAATTTTGTTCTTTATGATGTTTTCTACCATTTTCCCTGGTACTGACGTCAGGCTCACCGGTCTGTAATTTACTGTGTCACCCCTGGAACCCTTTTTAAAAATTGGTGTTACGTTGGCGACCCTCCAATCTTCAGGTATTACAGATGATTTTAATGAAAGTTCACAGATTACCAATAGCAGGTCTGCAATCTCATATTTCAGTTCTTTCAACACTCTGGGATGTATACCATCCGGTCCAGGTGATTTGCTACTATTCAGTTTATCAAATAGTTGTTATATCTTCCCGGTGTAGCGATATTTCTCTCAATTCCTCTGCAGTATCACCTTTAAATACCACTTCAGTCTTGGGTAACATCCCTACATCTTCCTCAGTAAAGACCGAAGCAAAGAATTCATTCAGTCTCTCTGCTATAGCCTTGTCTCCTCTTACTGCCCCTTTTACCCCTCTATCATCTAATGGTCCAATTGACTCTCTCACAGGCCTTTTGCTACGAATGTACTTGAAAAAGTCTTTATTTCGTGTTTTTGCTTCCGTAGCAAGTTTCTTCTCAAATTCCCGCTTTGCCTGCCTTATCAATGCTTTGCATTTAACTTGCCAGTGCTTGTGCTGTTTCCAGTTTTCATCATTTGGCTCTTTTTTTCCATTTCCTGAAGGTTGCTTTTTGGCAGCAACAGCCTCTCTGACCTCACCTTTAAACCATGCTGGCAGTTTTTTGGACTTTCTTCCACTCTTCTTAATGCGTGGAATATAGCTGGTCTGGGCTTCGAGGATAGTAGTTTTAAATAACGCCCAAGCTTGCTGAAAGTCTTTAACCTTTGGAACCGCTCCTTTTAGTTTTTTCCTAACTATATTCCTCATTCTATCATAGTCTCCCTTTTGAAAGTTAAAAGGTAGTACTGTGGATTCCTTTACTATTTGTCCTCCAATAATTAAATCAAACATGATCATACTATGATCACTATTGCCAAGTGGTCCCAACACCCTTATTTCTTGCACCAGATCTGGAAGGAGAGTACCTAGAGAAAGCATCTTGAATTTCTCCTTGTATAGAAATTTGTTCAATTCTCTGAGATCCAGAATGGGTCTGTACCCCCCTGTTTTCTTGGGAATGAGAAAATAAGGGGAGTAAAAACCTGATCCCTGTTGAGGAAGAGGAACCTCTTCTATTGCTTTTTGGGCGAGAAGAGTGGTCACTTCCTGACTCAACAGGTCTAGGATAGATGGGGGAGAATTGAAACTTCTCACCATGGTATGGGGAGGAAGGTTGGAGAAATGTAGTTTGTAGTCCTCTATGATGATAGAGAGGGTCCATTGTTCTTATGTGATTTGCTCCCATCTGGGAGCAAAATGAGTTAACCTTCCTGGGATTGTGAGAGGTTCGCTGGGTGGTAGAGCCAGAAAGGTTTCGTTCTCTAGATTTAAGTCAAAAACCCATGAGGGGGTTTGGACTGTGGGGGCTGTAGCAGCCCCTGCAGGTTTTGCCCTGGCCTGTTTAGGCTGCGTGACGCTTAGGAGTAAAGCGAGCTGCAGAAGATTGTTGTCCAGTATTTGAGGCAACTCTGGTCCTCTTGTAGAAAGGCTTTTGGAAAGGATTTTTTCTTGACCGAGTGGTAGATGTAGAACTTAAAAGGCCTATCTAACGCAGCCTTTTCGGCATCCATTTGAGTGGCTGTTGATTTGCCACTCCCTTACCGTACAATATTTCTCGCCTGTACAGGGCAAATTTCCCAACCCATCTTGGACCCAGGGTTCTAGGTCAAGCAAGTCTGCGAGCCATGATGGCAATACCTGAGGCTTCTGCTAGCACCCTCAAAGGAGTCAAAGGCTGCTCTGTTGGAGAACTTTGAAATATCTTGGGGTAGTGCGGTCAGCAAAGAATGAACTCCTCCTTTCTATCCTCTGGGATAAAGGGGAGAAAATGGCGTATTCTTTAATGCAAATTTTCCTCGTCAGAAACATGCCCATCGTATATAGGCTGTATGAGTTGATTCTGCCAATAAGCATACGTGCTTGGAAGATTTTTCTTTGAAAAGCATCCAGAGTCCTACATTCTCTTCCTGGGGGAGTAGACGAGTGTCTTTTAGTACTCTATTATGTCCTTTTCATAGCTGACTTGCAACCCGATGGATTGGTGTGTCGGCTGATCTTTTTGAAACCCAGTAGAAGGGGGGACACGATACATGGTGTCTCAGACGACGATATGTGGAGGATATGTTGAGAGGAGTCTCTCATAAGTCCATCATGTGTTTCTTGAAGAATTTCATCGGATGGGCAAGGTGACTGTCCTCTTTGGGAAAACTTAGAGTATCCTAAATTGTCTAACTTTTTTGCTCTAGTTTCTTTTTCATAGGATACTCGAACTAGAAAGCCCTTTAGTCACGTTCAATGATGAATTCTTGAAAGGATAAATCCTCTGGAGGAGTACATTCTCCTCTTTGGAGAAGAGGTCTCCTCAGGCAGAGTAAGGGAGACCTTTCAGCCGAGTCATCTGATGAATCAGAGTCATCAGAAGACTCCAAAGTATCGTCTGTTTGCTTCGCAGGCCGATAAGCGTATTGACTGTGTATCGCCATCTAGGGGTACCCGGAACCGAAGCGGTATCAGGTAAAAACCCCGGAACCGGAATCGGTCTCCTGGTCGATGTGGGGGCCTGGGTACCGGTATCGGCTTTTGAACCGTAACCGGAGTCGGTCACCGGGCAGGGTGCGGTACCGAGGGTCGTCGGCATCCTTGATGAAAGCGAAAATGGCCTGCTGCATGGAGTGAACTGTATGATCCATGGACGCCACGACTGTCTGGATGTCGTTACCAGGATGCATGAGCCGGTACCCCAGAACCTCTACCAGGTGATCGGTCGAGCCGCCGTGCCATCGATGTCAACCTGTAACCCCATAGTATGAGCTTTGGAATCCGGAGCTTCCCTCGGGGTTGTTTGGGCTGGGGCAGGGTCCTCAGGGTCAAGCCCAGGGGTATCTCGATACTTTAGAGGAAGATTTGCCCTGTGAGGACCTGCCAAGCGGAATGTTTGGTTACCTGAGATTCATCAGGAGAGGAATACCTTGAAGATGTCGATGCTGGAGTATCTGTAGAAAACAGCATGTGCAACTTGGCTGCCCGGTTGCTGTAAGCCACGTTTAGACATCAAAGAACAGGAGGGGCAATCCGGAATGGAATGGTCAGGCCCCAAACATTTAAGACAAACCCTTCATGGGTGGTCTATTACGTGAAATAGTACCCCGCTGCACTTGGTTTCATTTTTTAAACCCAGAGGCTTGTTTCTCCATGAGGGAGAATTATTGAACGCCTACAAGGCTCACAGAACAAACACACCAAGTGAGGGAAAAAAGAAGAATTTTTTGTTTTTTTTTTTTTAAAAGAATAAAAAGAAAAACAGCCCGGCCGGTACCGTTCTGGGAATCGGGGAAGGCAGACACGCGTCCAAAGAAAATACATTAAAATCACAACTTCTTCAGCGGTGACAGGAACACGACCTTGCTGGCTCTGCGGAAAAAAGAAGAACTGAGGAGAGTTGGTCAGGATGGCTGAATAGTCGCACATGCGCAGTGGGAGGCCCCAACAGCTTTCCTTCTGTAGAAGCTGGTGAGCTTTCCCGCGCAGGCCCTCCGTCGGTACCTGACGTACCCATAATGTGCGCACTTATTTCCTGCTTGTTCCTGGTAGATCTTCATTCTTTTGTTAGTATCCTTCACGGATACATTGCTCTCGCCCATGCGCTTCTTGGGCGACTGTCTGCTCTCCCCTATTATCTAGTTTTAAAGCTGCTCTATCTCCTTTCTAAAAGTAAATGCCAGCAGCCTGGGTTCCAGCCTAGTTAAGGTGAAGCCCATCCCTTCAGAAGAGCCCCTCCTTTCCCAAGAATGTTCCCCAATTCCTACCAAATCCACGACCCTCATCCTGGCAGCATCCGCTAATCCACTCATTGAGACTTCTCGTAGCTCTGCCTTCCTTTTGGGGCCTTGCACGTGTAACGGGCAAGGCATGTCGGAGAATGCTACCCTGGAATTTCTGGATTTCAACTTCCTACCTAAAATCCAAAATGTATCCTCCAGAATCTCCCTACTACCCTTTCCTATTCCATTGGTCCCTGACATGTAACCAGACAGCAAGGGATTCCTACCCATCACTATCTAAGACCTTGTCTAGGTGGCGCGTGAGGTCCGCTACCTTCGCACCAGGTAGGCATGTTACCGAGCGATCCTCATGTCCACCGCCCCCGCTATCTACATGCCTAATGCTGAATATCTCCAATTATATACCCCAATGCCGTTACCATTTCGTGTCCGTGGACCTTCCGGGGGCTTCAATTTCCAAGTGGGTGCTTGAAGCGAATCGCCTCGGCATATGGTTTGAAGGGCCGTCGATTGCTGGAAGGATTGCGGGCTCACTCTACTAAAGCACAAGTGGCGTTGTGGGCAGAGCATATTTTGGTTCCACCGTCATATATTTGCAAGGTGGGTCGTCGCTGCACACTTTCAGTAAGCACTATCGGCTCGACGTCCTGGCAGTGGACGATGCCTGCTTCAGGTCATTGGTGTTGCGATCAGGGTTGCTTCTTGGTCCCCCCTCCCCGTGATTACTGCTCTGTTACACTCCCAGTGTTTGAGGACTAAACCGAGGAACGATAAAGGAATAGAAATTACACGTAACCTTGTACTTTGTCGTTCCTTGAATTGATGAACAGTTTAGTCCTCATTCCCGCCCTGTGGGTACTCAGTTCAGTGTTTTCTTCTAGCATCAGTGCTGGTGCAGTATTGACCAATAGTGAAGGGGGTTGCCTTCATTTCTGGATCGGACCCCATGTGAGTATGCTTTGGGCTACTTTCCTGTTTCCCTGTTCTGTCGCTAAAGTGGGGGGTACAGGGCGGGTAAAGACTAGAAAGGGATGCAAGATAGTAGCAGCGTGTAGGGCTTAAGTCAGGCTGCATGCTTACGTGCCGTTATTCCTGTCTAGCTGCGGAGTTTGGCAGTTTCTGTTTTCACTAGTTGTTGACAAGTTTGTAGTTTACGTTTAGCTACGTTATCTGTTGCTCTTTTGCAGATTCTGCTTTGTTAATAGTTCACTGGGGCTGATGGGTGTTAAAGCATCTTACATACAGTGGTGTCAAGAGTTTGACTTGTCCAGTCTCCAAGCTGCAGGAGGATGTGCGCAACCCAGTGATGGATGACCTAAACTGGAGGAACGCTAAGGAAACTAGTATGTCTTTGTTTTCCTTGCCGAAGTCGGCCAGGTTATTTGTTGTATGGATGTCACACCAGTAAGGCATTTCTGAGCTTCGGTGCAAAAAGGGATAATTGGCTCTATTCAATGTTGCACTAGTGCACTTCCTGTTTATTTGTGGTATGCAAACTTGGATGGTGTGTTTGTCTTTCCTGGGTCTAATCATCTGCTTATTTTTTGGATTAGGGATGGTAGGTATATCCCGATGATGGTGTGATGGAATGCCTTAATATAATCTCATTATTTATTGTTTTATTTATTGTAAGTCCTCTTTTATACCCGCGCTATTCAGCATTCAGTGCGGGTTAACAATAAACAGCGAACCATACACATTTCCAATAGTACTTTGTGTTTACACAAGAGGAACGAGAATCACATTGGCTAACAGGGTACCTAGATACAAATAACAATATATACAATTTACAGGCGGGTCATGTGTTCTTATGGTTTCATACAGAGGAGATTTGTGAGGTTTCGGTAATTGGTGCTGAGCTTTCATTGGTTTCCGTGTAATGTAGGAGGAAGAGGTATTGTTTTCCGCCTTTCCTGAATTGGGAATATGTCTGGGATTGTTCGGATGTTGTGAGGGAGGCTGTTCCAGATCATTGGTGCATCAAGTTTGACTGCCCTGCTGGATGTTGACTTGGTGCATTGAGTCATTGAGCTTTGGGACTATCAAGGTGATATGTGCTACTGACCTTCTGTCCCTGATTGTGGGGTGTCTTCCTTCTGGACTATCTCTGATAGTTATGTTGACGAGAGACCGGTTGTGGCTTTGAAGGTGAGTAGCAAGGTCTTGAATGTACTCTCGACCTTGAATCCGTTAAGCCAGTGGAGCTGTTTCCTAATGGGTGTGACATGGTCTTTTCTGGATGCTCCGTGTAGTACTCTTGCTGCGGTGTTCATTGCCATTTGCAGTGGGTTCAGAGTGGTTTTGGCGTTCCTTGCAGTAGGGCATTCGCATAATCTGAAATGCGGAATTATTATTGCTTACAGGATGGTCCTGAAATCATCAGTCTTTCAGCAGCGATCGTAGGTATCTAAGGGATCCTGATTTTATGGTATACTGCCCTTACAGTGTTACTTCTATGCGCTGGCATATTTAGGTTCTGGTCTAGTGTGACGCCAAGGTAATCCTGATCGAGGATTTGATCTGGAGGGCAGCTCTTCCTTCCCCTTTTATTACTGTATGCGCAGTGAAGTTACGATTTTTCGTGTAATGAAAAAACATGACCTCCGTCTTCTTGTGTTGAATCCGTAGGTTTGTTGGATTGTAGCCAGTTGGATCTTTCATTTATGCAGCATGTTATTGTGTGCAGGAGGTGCGGGTTTTCTGTTGCAAAAGGCATGTATAATAGCACGTCATCTGCGTATATCCTGCTTTTCACGTTGAAGGCCCGGATAAGGTTGCAGAGAGGTTTGCATGTATATATTGAACATCAATGCCGAGGGGAGGGATGAGCCTTGTGGGACACCTTTGCTTTGGTGGAATGGTTCTGTTGATGTGTCTTTTGATCGATCCTGCGGCCATCTGTCAGAGAGGTAGGACCTGCACCAACTCGTTGCTTATGACCGGAGATTTCCTTTTTCTTTGAGGCGTTCTAAGAGTCGTTTCATGGTTCAAAATCAAACGCCGCCGCGATGTCAAGGAAGACAATGACAAAGCCTTGGTGTCGTTATTGTTGTATGCCTGATATTATTCTGCTGAAGAGTGTGGTTAGAGACGGGTCTCAACCCGTGTGCTTCTCTGAATCCGTGTTTTGGATGACCAGTGGTGCATGTGGAGTCAAATGTGGTCTTGTATTTGTCTCTGACTTCCTTTTTTCCATTATTTTTTAGTCTGTTGAGTCGGTATGCTTGCTATAGGTCTGTAGGATTCCGGTTTCTGTTGGTCGAGTTTTGTTGTTTTTTAGTAGAGGTCTTAATTGGATGTGTGTTTGAGGGTGCGTGGGAAATCACCTGGTTGTTGAACGACTTGTTGCATGAATTCCTGGCTAGGATGGCACTGAGGTCTGTTTGTAGTTCTTTGATCCAGAATGCTGGGCATGGATCAGATTGTGCTGTAGTCGTGTTGATAGCTGCTATGGGTGTTTTCGATTCATTTTTGGGATGGGGTCATGAAGGTAGTGCGTGCTGTTTGGTTGTAAGGCTGAAGGATAGTATTGGACGCAGAGTTGTTGTTTATCTGAACATAGTTTTGGTTTGGTAGATAAGCTGCATATATTTGAGGATGGATTTCCATTTGCTTTTTCTGATGCAGGTTCTGTTGTAAGTCGCTTAACAAAGGGGCCACAGGTCACGAGGTTTTTGTGTTGAGAGGATCTCTTTAAAGGTTCCAGCGTGGTAGCGTTTCATGGTTTCAGTTACTGCTGTACGTTGCAACTGTGATCTGTAGGTTGTATGCACTTTGTTCTACTTCCTGAGCGTGAGCGGCCGCCATCGTCTCTCAAGGGTTTTCTTAGTGTCGCGAGTGAGGCTTTCAACTCAGTAGAGTACCATTTTGCTGTGTGTCGTTTCCCTTGAGGTCTGTTTATTGCTTGTCGAACAGCTATTGAGCTGAGTAGCTCAATCCAGTTGGAGACTAGTTCTTCTGGGTTGTGTGCGGTTGAGGTTATTAGTGGGATTGTTGATTCCAGGATAAGTTCGTTGTTGAATGGTTGGAATCTTCTTGGCGGATTGTTGGATTGACCAATTGTTGAGTTATCTACCTTTTGGCCCTTGCTTGGTTTTAGGAATTTGGAATAGGATTAATTATTTGATCAGACCATGGGACAGCGGTAATTAGATAGGTTTCAGGGGATGGTTTGTTTCCTCCTGCTGGTTGGGTCTGTTGTTGAATAGTAGATCAAGCATTCCTCCATGTTGTGTGGGTAGTTTCCTTGATTAATTGGCTATATCCTATATTCCTTTCAGGGCTTCGAGAAACGCCTTTGATTGAGTGTCTTGCTCAGGGAGGGGAGGTTGAAATCTCCTAGTACCCCGCTTTGTTGGCATGTGGGCTCTGGGAGTTTGCGGCCGGTCTCGATTATCGTTGTTAGTGCAATCTGGATCGGATGATGGAGCTCCTGTAAAGTAGAGTTGATGGCGGAACACTATATTGCTCTATCGAGATTGAGTCTATGAGCGGCGAGCTGGTTGCATCTTTTTATGTGTTGACCTGGAATTTCAAATCTGGTGATTGCAAGGTCAACCGCGCCACCCCTTTTTTGCCTGATCTGTGACAGGTTATGGACAGAGAAGTTAGCGTGCAGGAGGCTTGTTGAGTATCACGTTGTCATCACAGGAAAGCCATGTCTCGGTGATCAGTAGCAGGTTAAGGTTGTGTAGTGTGTATCGTATCTGAGATGATTGGCCATTTTTTACGTACCGATCGGGCAATTTTACAAGGGCCAATTTCAAGAGATGTGGGAGTCGCTGTTTTTTTTTTCTTTTACTATGCTGTAATTGATACATGCAGGCGGTGGTGGTGGTGTGTTTGAGTGGTTTCTAGTGATTCATAGAATTGGGCAAGTCTGGGGGCAGCCATTAGCCTCCTAAGAAGCCTTTTAACTATTAAGTCTTATATCAATGCAAAATGTGGAAAATCAATTTGCAAATTTGGTGTGTACTAAACGCATCACAATCCTTTAATTTCCCCCCATAAATTCCATACACCTCTTATTTATTGCATCTCTCAACCATCAGCACAAACTAACTCAGAATGCATCCCTTAGCCATTTTCTGTTCTTGCATAATCACACACAAGTTAATGACACACCTACATCAGTACCTCCCTTAATATCTCCATTCAGGCAAGGGCTCATGTACACAAAACGTCTGATTAAGAAGCCTGTTCCAAATTGGGACCTTAACATCGTGGTAGGGCACCTATTAGATGCAGCTTTTTTGAACCAATTGGTCAAAAATCTCTGAAGTACCTCGCTGGAATAAGCTTTTCCTAACTGCTGTTACTTCATACACACACCAATTGAGTGAACTTCAAGGCCTTATAACATGATTCTCCATATCTTCAATTTTTCCCTAACTGGATGGGGGCTTCGCACTCATCCAAAATGCTTACCAAAGGTCATCTCAGATTTTTCTCTCAAAGTATTGTACTTCCAGTTTTTTCCCCCTTAAACGACCCTCTTGCCCAGGGGATGAAAAGTTTTTACTCCTGGATTAAAAACATTCTTTGCTGTAACTACTTATACAAAATCAAAAAATATGAAAACCCGTCCACAGTTTATTTATATCTTTCTAACTGGAAGAACTCCAGGTATGCCTGCCTAGGAAATTGTACTCCTGCATTTGGCAGGGCTGCGGGTTGTACAGAGCATTACTATTCCGGGGGCAGCAAATTTAACTTTTCTAGTTTAGAATTTTCCCATATATCGGACTTAGAGCAGGGGGTTCTCTTAGCCAGTTCTTTGCAGGACCACGAAAACAAGCCTAGCCAGGGTCATGGGTTTGTCATGGATGAACCCGACAATGGATATGCATGACAGAGATTTGCATACAATGGAGGCAATACAATGCAAATCTCTCTCATGCATTTCGACTGGTGGCTATCCTGAAAACATGACTGGCTAGCTGTGTCTCAAAGGGACTGAAGTGAGAACCCCTGACCTTAGGGGGAAAGCAAATTCCATGGCTAACGCCCCAAGCTACATACATCTTTTAAGACATATGTAAAGGCAGCAGGACCGTGGGTCTTTTCAGTCCATACCTTGGCGAACAACTCATTATTGTGTGGATACATTTCATCAAGATTTGGCATATATATTTGGGACCATCTCATCTTTTGCACAGACGGTTCAACAGCTAGCCTCTCCTCTACTCATTACTTCCTCTACGCACGGTACTGGGGACTCCCAACTTCTGCATTAGCGTAAAACCTCAGGTTTCTCGAGCGCTGGCTCAACTTAGCGAACCCTCAAAACTGAAATCAGCAGCCTTTATGGCTGGGTCTGGGGGTGCGGCATGTGTTTCTCCAATGTCGCTTTGGGCAGGGAAGAAATGCAAAGTTGCCTACCGGGTAAGAAATATATCGCTCCCTGGCCAGTCAGGAAATGCATTCATGCTCGTCTTACCCCCACTCTCAGCCCGTAAAAGCTACTAAGAGTGAATAGAGCTATGGATATGTGCTTGCTGTCTGATGTGCCATTGCCGGATGTCAGGGTGTGTGGTCGGCGCAAGGGAGAGGAAGATTTACGAGTTTAGACTCTGTTTCGTGAGATTGCGCCGAATCGACCATCGATGGATGACATCATCATTTTTATAGCTCTCTCTCCATTTCTCTGCTTTCCATAGAGAACACCCAGTTAAAGAGGTAAGCTACTCTTCGCTAATCATCTCAACTCACTAACGAGCGCTTCCAGTATGTGAAGAGACGTAGAACAGCCGCTTCACTTTTGCTTCAAGCATAACAGGCTTGGATTTTGTTACCGATTTGAGATGTTACTACTGGAAACAGCTCACAGAGTGCCAGGCCAGTGTCAGTGCCGGAAAACGGGGGGGGGGCCAAGCCTGGCTCATTCTAACAAAAGACACAAGATACAGCATAGAATGGGTTTAGTGATGCTATACCCGAAACAGACGAAAGAATAAAATGTTTGATCTGGAATTATAACGTACTTTTTTGCATGATTCACAAAGGAGTACCACAAGCACTGTTCTAGTCCTAAAGGTGACGAGTAAAGACTTAGTAGACTGGCAAACTGTCCCCTTGGCAGTATGAATGCATCAATTTGGTATGAATTTACTAAAAACAAGCATAATAAAGAACCAATTGTGTTATTCTGCTCTTCTAGAACCTTCTCCCATGCAGTACATTTCATTAGGATTTTAAAATGTCTCTTAATCTCACATAAATCTCAACTCCACAATTGGCTTATCCCCAAAATGAAATGAATGCCCTTAAATTAGCCACCCTAGAAACTCTGATACATATCTTAGTTAAAACGTCTAAAGCCAGTACTTTAATGCCTAATACCCCACCGTTGGGCAAATGTAACTTCAAGGAGATTGAGAAGTGAAGAATTGGAAAGAGCAAGGCATGAAATTTACCGCCTCTCAAAAAAAATAGACATAAAAAACCTGACTATGGTGACATTTTGGCACTCATCATATGCTATCCGTTCCTTAAGTCCTGTTACAAACACCAAGGCCAAGTGCTTGTGCCCTCCTAAACCAGCAGTTGGGTGGAGACAGATGACATTCCAGAGGTTTCTTCGACAGTCTGCTTCCCCTAAGAATCCCGGAGTGTACACAATTTCAGTGTGTTAATGCGAGCCAACCAAACAAGACACCAAACCTATGGTTACATGGCCTCAGAGCTTCAGACAGAAGGTTTGTAAAACGGGTATGAGTCTGCAGGTCCGAACCGACCGGTAGAGAGTACAGCAGACCAAAACAGTTTTCCAGGGGGGCGGGTCTTAGCCCTGCTCTGGCAAGACTCCAGGAAGGACGGGGCAGTATCGAGTAAATAAAAGGTCACGTTCCAGATCAGCCTGCGAGACTAGTCCAGGAGACATTGGGATGTACCAAAGCTACTATGTCCACTGGGCAAGAAGACAACAGCACAGCTTGTCAAGACCGCTGAACCAAAAGCCGGGTCTGAGTTAGGCATTGGACATCCCACGGCGGGTAATGCCTGACAAAAGTAGAAATTGAAGGCCCACACTGGGGTGCTCCTAGCCTTGACAAATGTCTGAGGGGGGAGGTTCCCGAGCTGGTGGCTCCGAACCCACAAAGAATTGCCTGCATCTGCGTGGAATGTGCATGGCAAACCTCGGTGCCGGAACCATCGGGTTCCACAACAGAGACACTGAGGCAATGGTCTCTCCTTGATTTCGCCGCATGTCAGGATAGTCTTTTGCAGATTTGGTGTCCCCCTTTATGCAAGTGTCCCACGGAACGGCACAATAGACAGTCTGACTTGCTAAAGGAATTTAGTAAACTTTAAAAGACTCAGAGAAGCACCGTTTTCTAAGACTCCAGACAATCCACCAGGTGACTATCCTTGTCCCTTTCCCAGGGCAACTGTGTCCTAATAAGACAAAGGTAAACAGATGCATCTGATTAACACTAACGTAAGAATTACAAGAAAGATGGGATTGCCAAATGTATACAATTTCCAACACCTCCGCCAAGAATGACAATTAAGGGTCCCTAACAAGATAACACTTTCAGCTTTGAGAGCAACACACAGGGACACCAAGCAAGCAGATTTGCCAACCAAGAAGATGGTCCCCCCCTTAAGGTTAAGAAGAGCTTTAAGCTTGGGAGTCCTATTTTACGAGCTCTGCCATCATTGTCCATTAGAGCAGGCCGAGATGGACCGAGATCTCCCGTGAGGGAACAGAAAGTATGGACGTAGGTGCCCTAATCACCAAAAGGAAATGAGATTTAGGACAGTTTATGCGGGTGTGATTGTTGGTGGGAACAGATGACCGTTGTGGGGAGGAGGGGTTGATTGGAGCGGGCGACCCTTTGGCAGTGTGGTGTGAGGTGTAGATTTTTTGGGGTGTGGGGGGGGGGGGGGCAGTTTGCAGGGTGGTAAGGGGGGGCAGTTGTCAAGTACTGTTTTTTTCAATGGTGGCTTTCAATTTTGGCATGATGGTATCCGGGAGTGGAAGGTGACTATTTTTTTTTTTTTTGGGAGCGAATGCAGATTATGGGGTGGTTAAAGAAGGCCATGTTGTGGGTGAGATTTTTTTTTTATTTTTTTTTTTTTTTTGTTTTTGGGTATTGGCGTCAAGGTTGACAATTTGGGAGAGGTTACGACAGAGATAAAAGTCTGAAGGGAGCACTTTGACTACGTTGCTAAATTGCAGTGTCTGGTAAATTTTTCCATGCTACAGAAGCTGTAACTCTCCCCCATGATAAATACATTAGGCTAGGTTTTTTTGTGAGGGCTTATTTTCTCCTTTTCTGGAACCCTCTCCCTCGGAGTCAAATCTGTCCAATTTTAGAAATCCAATATGTCTATTGTTTTTTTTTTTTTTTCTCGGTGTCCCTTTTCCCCAAGGGTTTTTTTTTTTGCTTCGTTTTTTTTTTTTTATTTTTTTTTTTTTCTTCTCTTTGTTCTGTCTGTTTTGCCCCACATGGCCATTTTCATCTTGTTTCAAAATTACATTTTCTCAGAAGAGGGGTATTTTTCCTCCCAGACAGACACACAAGACAGTTCTCAACCTTTTTATATAACTTCTTTTCTTTCCCCCAGCTAAACTTCTGTGGGTTGAAAAGAATAAAAGGTAGGGATAGCATGAAGTGCATGGCTCCTTGAATTCGTGGGTTGGTCCGAAAGCCTAAAAAAAGCCTCCGTCAATGTGTGCATTCACACCCAAGAAAGGGGAACCCCTTTTGTTTTTGTTTGTTCCCCGACATGGTCTGAGTGCGCATGTGTTGCTTGTGAAATTGCGGTGCCTGTATATGAGAGAAAGATTGTTGTGTGTGTGTGCCATATCCCTCTGGGCACTGGTGCTGTTGTTCATATGAAGCAACATGACAGTGGACAAAGAATTACAACGATTCACCACACCAGTCTGTGATGTACTGGACTTGTAACTTACTCTCTGCTTCTTGCCTTTACTCTAGCATTTTTTGAAAATTATCCACTATATATTGCGTTTTCCTTTGCTGTTATATTTCTATTTGTGAAATCTACAGACTGAATTGCCTACTCTACTTTACTACTCCTGCTTTCTTATTGGGTGCTATCGTTGTACTGTCAGGCTAATAATCCATTGGTCATGGGTAGGAGGCTTGATTAAGGAACTTTCCATGCATGTCCTCGACCAGACATATATCGATACTATCGCTAACGTCACTTATTGAGTTCGAGCGTTGAACCTGTTGAATATATATATTTAACGAACGCTGGGTTCCAAAACTTTTAACTTATAGATTGCGATGTTATAATTTTTTTCAATTATCTTAAGATGTTGTTCATCGACAATTAAAAACTAGACGTCAAAGCTATTATAAGCAACAACGTCTCAGACTTGATATGGTGCTGTAGTTCAGCCGTGAACATGCCTGAAGCCTAGGCTCTATGGGTCCCCCTATTGGCATCAGTGACCTTCTGTCTTCTGTTCTCTTTCTGTCTGTCTGGCTCACCTATTATTTCTTTCTTCTTGTCACTTACTTTTTCTTTCTTCCTTCTTCTTTCTTGGTCTTCTTCCACTTCTTTTAAAAAACTTCAGAAAACAAACGTCATAAACAAGACAAAATCCGCCGGCAAGGCCTGCTCAACTCTCAAAATTTAGTAATTTTGCTTTGGAATGAAACAGTAGTGCTTACAACTTTACTATAATGACCACCTCTTAAACCACCAAATTTCAGGCGCCTATGGCGCTGCATCACCATTGTGAAGTTTCCTTTTTCCTATGGGGTTTTTTCAAGCCCTTCACAATGCGGTTGTTAATTCCAGATTTTCGAAGTACTTGCTAACAAAATAAATGAAAAATCTTATTCAAGCAAATCGCAGTCCCTCTTGTCGCTCTTTCCTGGATTTATGTTCTATATCATACACTATCGAACACAATATGTATTTCTTTTTTATTAAAATAAAAAAAAATATTTAATATAAATACCATATTAGGAATTGCGGATCATTGATTCCTTGGTCTAATCATTCTTAAAACTGTTCAGCAGTTTCTCACAGAGCCAACACCGCGCATGTTGGTTAGCCTAATTTTCCAGTATTGAGGCTTTTATTATAAAATCGTTGTTCACAATGCTGTGCGAGATTCTTCACTAATGCGTATTCACAAGTGCTAATCACATTCCTGAAAAAAAACCTTTAAATCAGTTTCTTAAAGCTAAACGCATCGTGCATGCGGTTTAGCTATTGTATTCCGTGCTTTTTTAATATAAATTTTGTTCACTTATATGTGAGATTCTTCACTAATGAGCCTTTCCGATACACGCATCTCTCAAGTCAATGAATCAAACATCAACAATCCTGCGCCTAAGCCTGAAATAAGCGTTTTTCTTCCTACCCTCCATTAGTCATAATGATGCAGTCCCAAATAGGTTGGAAATTGCCTGATTCACCTACGAATGGCTAGTCGCTCACCTGAACTTAAATCTTCTTGCTCATACGCTCCAATCTATATTTCGAGCATTTAGGCCCTTCGGACTCAACTGATTACAGATCTAAATCCCGCCAAAGAAATTCCAACCACCTTCGTTCTCGAAATTAAATAAAGTTGGGTCACCTTCCTGGTTTTTTTTTTTTTCCATTGTAACCAGTATCAATCGGATCTATGGTCTAGTGGCAAAATAACGTAGCTCCCACAAATTTGTGATTCAATTTCTGTACAATGATTCCAACCACAATTGGTAACTCTTCTTGTTTCGTTTTTTCTTACAGTTCATCTGCTGAATCTGCTGCGATGGTCATGATGCTGCTTGTCATTCTCACCCCGGAGGGCCCGAGTTGTTGTGCCTACATATATTAAGCTACATACAAAAAGAATCCTCCAGGAGCCAATGTAACCAAACACACACATCAAAAAACCGCCAAACAACAAGGCAAACAACAAGACAAAAACTAAAACCAAAACGTGAGACAGAACAACCAGGTGGAATGAGTATAATAGATTAAAAAAAACCTCGTATAACCCTCCAGGTAGATAATGGAGGAAATTATTCTAGACATAATGAACAAGTCCCATAAAGCAGAAAAAGACTGTCTTGTACAATCAAAGGTCAATAAAACAAAACCGCTAAATAAACAACACTAGCCACCACAGCTGGTATAAGCTTAAAAGCACGAAAGCAGAAAAATAAAAAAGCATGCGCAGGTAAGCAGCGTTTTAAAAGAAATCAGCCAAAAATCATAGCCAAAAGAACTCTCAATAACAGTTCCAAACTTATCTAGAGGCAAGGAAGGCCGGATATGAAGAAAAAGTATCAAACGAGCCCCCCGACCATGAGCTCCGCCATACCAGATGTTTCGCCTTAAACGTCTTTCCTCAAGGAGGCTTCCCCAACGTAACATGCCCTGACTGGGCATTTGAAAGAAGAACGCGGACTAGAAATGCCTAACGGGAGCGGTTAGCTATGCCAGATCACGGCGTCAGTGTAACCCCACATACTGCAAAAATAACCCCAAACAACTCACCTTTTTTTTGTTTCTTTTGGCTGATTTCTTAAAACGCTGCATGCTTTTTTCTTTTTTTCTGCTCTGCGTACGCTATACCAGCTTGTGGTATGTTAGAGGTTTTTTTTTTTGACCTTTGATGTAAATAGAGTCTTTTTCATGCGTTATGGGACTTGTCCCGTTATTTTAGACTCGGTTCCGCCATTATCTAACCTGGAGGGCTACGGAGGTCCGTTTTTCCTCTATTATACTCATTCCACCTGGTTGTTCTGTCTCACGTTTTTGGTTTTTGTCTTTTTGTTTTGCCTTGTTTGTGGTTTTTTTGATGTACATCTATTCCGCAGCATGGGCATTGAATGCAATAAACTACAAATGTGGAGCCACACAAGACGTTTGCTTTTTTTAATTGATATGTTTTAAATTTAAAACCATGATATTGAAAATTCGTGGTCGTTTCTAAGGTGATTTCACATATTCGATTCTAATTCTACTAAAACACTCTTCTCCACACGTTCCTTGTGACCGTTGCAACTAACCATGGACGTTGATGGGATAAAGGTCTTAACAACATTAACAACATCTCATCGCCGGGCTCAATATTTTGACTTGAATATTTTTAGGGACGCTTCGCTGCCAAACGCAGCGAATGTTTTTCCCTTCGCCTCTAGCCTCCTCCCTAAGATAGATCTAAGCCCTGGCGATGGCATTTATCACCTTGGTGTGTTTTTTTAAAACAACTTTATTGTGGGAACGATAATGGGAAGTTTTTTGTAACTAAATTAAACATTAATGATTATCGACCTTTGATTTTTCTTCCCTTCTCAAAATGTCCCAATAATCCTCTATTATTACATAGTGCTCTTTTTTAAATGCAAGGATGTAATGACCTGTTGATGATATCCTCTTTTCTGTCCTAATTACTCTTTACAAATCTTTGATTGTGCCCTTGAATTCACCTTCCTGCAGAAGAACAGTTCCTTCTATATCTGCGGAACTGTGAAAAGGGCAAGGCTTATCCCTTAGTTGGTAAGGGATGAGCACTGTTGTAATGTAAAAAGGTGTTTTCTTATCTTATGGATTTTCTATGAACTGAAGTGATTCCCAGGTTTGATCCCCCTTTTTATATCCCATCTAAAAAGGTCATACCTTGACCACTAAATGACTGTGTAAATTGGATAGTGTTAACTCTATGGTTAAGCCATATTAGAAACTCATCTAGTTGGTTAGCTGCCCTTTCCATAACATGAAAATGTCATCAATATGGCGACACCAGAGTTTGATATAGCTCTTATATGGTGACGTCTGTCAGCATACATCAGCAGGACATTATGCCTAGCATAGGTGGGTCATGGCTGTTCCCTAGACCTTGGATTCAAGCAGCTCTGACCGCCTGCCTTGTGATGTCAGGCTCCCGGGCCTGATGAGATTGGTGCTGCAGCCCCTCCTTGCTAAGCATCCAGAATAGCAGACCTCAAAGGGAGGTGCTCGGGAAACAATAGCAGACCTCAAAGGGAGGTGCTAAGAGCACATTTCAACTATAAAGGACAGAAATACTTCCTCTTATCTCTCTCTCTTCCTATTTTCCATCGGACACGACCTTGCCATGAAGGCTCTGACAACCCACTTCTCTCCGTTCTCTCTCTCTGCTCTCCCCTTCCCTTGTTCTCTCTTTCCTCTTCCTTCTTACTATGATGTTCTCTGACCCCGATATTTCTTACCTCTCTCTCAAAGCACAGAGAGATGGATTAGAAAATGATAAAATTAAATGTGAACAGGACAAACACATACTGCAGATAGAACTAGATAAATTAAAACAGGACTTACAGGCAGCTCGGGACAAACATACGGGGTCGTGCATAGGGGTGTCCTGACCTCCTGGGTTCATATATCAAAATGTCCTCAAGCCGTCATAGTCCAGCCTGCCTCCGTTCTCTCAGCAGAGAACTCAATTCCAGAGCCTCTGGCTGATGAAACCGACACAGGCCCAGAATACAGTTTAAGGCTTGTAACATCCTTGAATACTGGACCCTTGTGGATGCCCCACTTTTATCAGTAGAAGTAGGGGTCAGGATAAACTAGCTCTGATTGACACAGGGGCTGGAATTAGTTTTACAAACAGAGCTTCTCCCACTGCAGATCAGAAAAATATGGAAATTTATGAAATTCAAGGAATTTAATGACACAGACTTCCAAATGTGTGGCTATCCCAGTTTAATGGAGTATCCCTGTGCACAGTGAACAAAACAATGAAATGTTATAAACCACTGCCTTTCCACTATAGTGAACAACCCAAAAGAAAGTATTGGAATTGACATTCGCAACCAGTTAAATTTGGTTGGTGGATATGGCTTATCTTAAATTTTGGGTGAAGTATTCAGGAACTTCAAGTGCTTCTAAAACGGTAGTGCATGATGTCATTCCCCATGGCATTTAGCAACTCAAGTGCACCAAGGCAGCTCATCAGTATGATGCTGTGTGTAAGTCCCTCAGAGGTTCTGAATATTCCATTCTGGGCTCAAGACAAGTTAGATTGTGGGAAAATGCACACCCAAATACTGTTTTGGAAGGTGAGGATCCTCCACCAACAGAAAAAAATACCCAGTACCTCATCAGGCTATAGAACCAGTGACTAAAATTGTGAAGATACTGGTGAGAGGGGTCTGAATTATACCTATTTCTTTCTTCCACATGCAATTCACCAGCCTGGCCGATAGGTTAAAAAAACCGGAGGGTTTCCTTCAGGCTCACTAATGGACTTCCGTCCCTGAATCAAGTTTCAAACTTCTGTAGTGCCCGTGTTAGCCTCATACCCTGAAATGATCTCTAAACTGAACCCCAAATGTAATTTTTCTCTGTTTTAGACATATCCAATGGGTTTTGGAGTCTGCCCCCTGGCCCTTGAATGCCAGTACAAACCAGCCTTGTCAGTGGCTGAATACACAATATGCATGGACTGTGCTTTCTCACAGGGATATAAGGATTTCCCCCCAATATTTCATAAATACATGCAGGAAGCCCTGTCACTCTGTCCTTGCAGAGATAATATCATTCAGTATGTATACGATGACATTCTGATTCAGTCTGAGAATGAAGCTGTACACTGGAATCATGTAAGAGAAGTTTTAAAAGCCCTCTTACAAGCTGGGTTTAATGTTAATTCTGCCAAGAGCTCAACTGTGCAAATCACGGTTTTCCTTTTTAGGGGTTACTATTTGGCCAGGATGGTAAATCTGTAGATTCCCAGAGGATAGAGCTTTATACAGAAACTTCCACTTCCGACAGATCAAGAATCACTCCAGTCATTTCTAGTGCTCACTGGTTTCTGTCTTGACTTCAGGCACAATTATGCGGAACTTCAACTGCGCGGCGTGTGGTTTCGCGCCAAACAACATAAAAAAAAAAACGCTGTACTTCCCCTGCTAAAAAAGTAAAAGTTATGTTTGGGAGGAAGAACATACAGAAGCTGTAACTAAATTAAAGCACATGCTGACTTTCTGCTCCTGTTCTGGTTCTGGCACACCCAGATCACACACAACATTTTTTCCTGTACCCTGTCGTTGGAGAGAACAGTAGAGGTGCAGCTCTAACACAACGCCTAGGATGAGGCAGATCGAACCTATTGCCTTCCATGTTCCAGAGTTCTCACTTTCTCCTGGAACCTCAAAATGGGTAACTGTGAAAAACATGTACTGGCTTCCTATGCTGCTATGCATAATTTACATACATCATTGGTGCTCAAACCACATACATATGCAGCCATCACACCCCCCCTCACATTCATTGTAGATGGAAAGTTAGCAATGTAGCAAGATTAGGATGGAGAGCATAGTCCAGTGGACTCTCGCTGTTGCAAGCACATAATGTAAAGTTTGAATTGTTGAAAGAACCTAACGTGCAAGTGGGCTGGAATTTTGCTGGAGGGGCAACCGCATGACTGGTCAGTCCTCACCCAGTGCCCCAAATCACCTGATCATAAGAACATAAGATATGCCATAACGTGTCAGACCAAGGTTCCCCTCAAGCCCATAATTCTGTTTCCCCACAGTGGCCAATTCTAGGTCATATGTCCCTAGCAGTTTCCCCAATTGACACCGTTCCACAATGCTTGTATAGGTTCAAAAGCATTGATATCCTGGGTCCCTTCTTAATAATGGTTTATGGACCTTTCCCCCAGGAACTTGTCCAAACCTTTTTTAAACCCAGCTACACTAACAGCCTTTACTACATCCTCCGGTAACAAATTCCAGAGTTTGATTACACGTTGAGTGAAAAAATATTTTCTTTTATTAGTCTTAAATAGTTTACCATGTAGCTTCATTGCATGTCCCCTAGTCTTTCTATATTCTGATAAGGTAAACAATCAATCTACGTTGACCCGTTCCACTCCGTTCATTAATTTATAGACTTCTATCATATCTCCCCTCAGCCGTCTCTTTTCCAGGTTAAAGAGCCCTAACCTTTTTAGCCTTTCTTCATAGGAGTATCCTTCCATCCCCTTTACCATTTTGGTGGCTCTTCTCTGAACCTTTTCTAAAATCGCTATATCCTTTTTAAGATACGGCGACCAGAATTGCACACAATATTCAAGGTGCGGTCTCACCATGGAAATATAGAGGCATTATAATATCTTTTGTTTTATTTTCCATTCCTTTCCTTATCATACCTAGCATTCTATTTGCTCTCTTGGCCGCCGCTGCACACTGGGCCGAGGGTTTTAACATGGTATCCACAATGACGCCTAAATCTTTTTCCTGGGTGGTGGTTCCTAATGTGGAACCTTGCATCGTGTAACCATAGTTTGGTTTGTTCTTCCCTAGGTGCATAACCTTGCACTTGTCCACATTAAATTTCATCTGCCATTTTGATGCCCAGTCTTCCAATTTATCAAGATCCTCTTGCAATTTTCCACAATCCTCTTGGGTTTTAAGAACTTTAAATAGTTTTGTGTCATCTGCAAATTTGATAACCTCACTCGTTATTCCACTTTCCAGGTCATTTATGAATATGTCGAAAAGCAGCGGACCCAGCACAGATCCCTGGGGTACACCACTATTCACCTTTCTCCATTGGGAAAATTGGCCATTTAGCCCTACCCTCTGCTTTCTATCTTTTAACCAGTTCCTGATCCACAATAGTACACTGCCTCCTATCCCATGACTCTTTAGTTTTGCCAAAAGTCTCTCATGAGGGACCTTGTCAAAGGCTTTCTGAAAGTCCAGATACACAATATCAACCGACTCACCTTTGTCCACCTGATTATTCACTCCTTCAAAAAAACATAACAGATCTTCCTTGTCTAAAGCCATGTTGGCTGTCTCCCATTAGGTCATGACTATGCTGAGTAATTTCATTCTTTATGATGGTTTCTACCATTTTTCCCGGTACTGATGTCAGGCTTACCGGTCTGTAGTTTCCCGGATCACCCCTGGAACCCTTTTTAAAAATTGGTGTTACATTGGTGATCCTCCAATCTTCAGGTATTAGAGATCCTTTTAATGATAGTTCACAGATTACTAATAGCAGGTCTGCAATCTCATATTTCAGTTCTTTCAACACCCTTGGATGTATACCATCCGGCCCAGGTGATTTGCTACTCTTCAGTTTATCTAATAGTTGTAATACATCTTCCCGATGTATCGATATTTCCTTCAATTCTTCCGCACCTTTAAATACCACTTCAATCATGGGTAACATCCCTACATCTTCCTCAGTAAAGACTGAAGCAAAGAATTCATTCAGTCTCTCCGCTATCGCCTTGTCGCATCTTAGTGCTCCTTTAACCCCTTTATCATCTAATGTACCAACTGATTCTCTCACAGGTTTTTTGCTACGAATGTACTTGAAAAGGTCTTTAGAGGGAGGAGTGGTCTAGTGGTTAGGACAAGGTACTTCAGGCCGGAGGGCTGGGGGTTCATGTACCACCTGGGGACAGCAATCTCAGGCCGGAGGGACTGGGATTTCTAGTCCTATAGGCACTCCTTGTGGTCTTGGGCAAGCCACTTAACCCTCCATTGCCCATGTTCCCTGTAAGTATTAACATATGTGTGTCATATCCCCTCGTGTTAAACGTATCCCCCAATTGACCGCTTTGACCCGGTAAAAAGCGGAATATAAATACAGCTAAATAAATAAATAAAATAAATAAATACTTCGCGTTTTTGCTTCCGCAGCAAGCTTCTTCTCAAATTCTCACTTTGCCTGCCTTATCAATGCCTTGCATTTGACTTGCCAGTGCTTGTGCTGTTTCCAAGTTTCATTGTTTGGCTCTTTTTTCCATCTCCTGAAAGATGCTTTTTTGGCAACAGCCTCTCTGACCTCACCTTTAAACCATGCTGGCAGTTTTTTGGACTTCCTTCCACTTTTCTTAAAGCGTGGAATACAGCTGGTCTGGGCTTCCAAGATAGTATTTTTCAACAACAGCCAAGCCTGATGTACGTCTTTAACCTTTGCAACTGCTCCTTTTAGTTTTTTCTTAACTGTTTTCCTCATTTTATCATAGTCTCCCTTTCGAAAGTTAAAAGGTAGTACTGTGGATTTCCTTACTATCCCTCCTCCACTAATTAAATCAAAGGCGATCATGCTATGATCACTATTGCCAAGTGGCCCCAACAACCTTATCTCTTGCACTAGATCTGGTGTTCCAGTAAGGACTAGGTCTAATATGGCTTCCCCTCTGGTCGGTTCATGAACCAGCTGCTCCAAGAAGCAGTCATTTATTTCATCTAGGAACTTTATCTCCCTAGCATGTCCTGATGTGACACTGACCCAGTCGATACCGGGGTAGTTGAAATCACCCATTATTATTACTGCGCTGTAACTTTTGTTAGCTTCCTTGATTTCTTTGAGCTTTTCATCATCCATTTGGTCATTCTGGCCAGGCGCTTGATAGTACACCCCCACTGCCATTGCCTTCCCCCTTTTACATGGAATTTCAATCCATATAGATTCTACAGCAGATTTTGCTTCCTGCAAAACTTTAATCCTTTCTGACTCAATGCCCTCTCTAACATAGAGAGCAACCCCTCCACCAATTTGATCAGCTCTATCATTTCAATATAGTTTGTACCCAGGTATCACAGTGTCCCACTGGTTGTCCTCCTTCCACCATGTCTCTGATATTCCAGTCATATCTAACCTTTCATTTAGTGCTATATTCTAACTCTCCCATCTTATTTTTTAGACTTCTAGCATTTGCATTTGCCTTTAGGGAACTGGGACTAGACAAAATTTCACCTTTTCTTCCTACAGTATATTGATGGTAGTAGCCAATGTGAAGGAGGCAGGCGACTAGCAGGTTTTGCAATTGTACAATTGGACCCAAATAACCAAGTGGTACTGCAGAGACAGTATTCCTGTGGGTCAGCATCAGCACAGTACTGTGAGCTGGCTGCTTTTGTAGCTTGTATGCAACAATATCAGGATTCACACCCAGAGATACAAATCATTTTAGATTCTGATTATGTCTTTAAAAGTGCCATTGCCTGTTACCCTGGTGGCTTGCAAATAAATTTAAATCTACAGATGGGTCCACCGTGAAAAATTCATCATTGTGGATTATGGCACAAGAACTGAGTGAGAAGTTTCAGAGAGTACATTTAGTTAAAGTAAAGGCACATAGGAAGAAAGGCCCTTTAGTGAAAGGAAACACATTAGCAGACTCACTAGCCAAGGAAGCACGCCATGTAGGCCTCATATGGCCCTGGTATGAGCAGACACGCATGGTTGCTATTGCTACACGTTCCACAGATTATGATCAGATAATACCACCAGATTACTTCGTAGCACTGCAGACAAAGGACCCTGAGCTTTCCAATTTGAGGAAGCTTGTGCAGGACGCCCCAGATAACCTATATCAGCACACACCCTTTCTCACACTCGCTATAGAGAAAGACATTCTATGTGCAAAAAAAGAGGAAGGTTTGGTTATAGCTATCCCTAGAGCTCGAGGTAAAGAGTGGATGCATTGGGTTCATGGTGCAGGTCCTATGGGACACCCTAAAGCAGAAGAAATGCAGACTATCCTCAATAGGTTGGTATGGTGGCCAGAAATGAAACATGATATACAGGATCATGTTTCCTCCTGTGTAATCTGTGCTTCATTTGGGAGGCAACCTAAAAAGAGAAGGGGACAGTTAATGAGAGCACCTCCTCGTGGCCCATTTGAGAGATTGCAAATAGATCATGTGGGCCCTCTTCCGTTAACCGCTAGGAAAAATATATTTTTTGCTCACTATTGTTGATTCCTTTTCTCATTGGGTAGAAGCATTCCCTGTCCCAGATCAAACTGCTCGAACCACTGCAGAAATCCTAACACTGCAATTTTTACACGCTGGGGCATTCCCAAGACTATTGATTTCTGATAATGGTCCTGCATTGTTTCTGTTTCTCAGCTCATCAGGAATTGGTTTGATTTTCTAGGCATAGAAACAACAACTCCACATTCTACCATCCACGGCAGCGGGCAGTAGAAAGAATGAATCAAACAATTAAGGCCCACCTCAGCCCTATGCTTAATCTGACCGGGAAAAATTGGGATCTGGTGCTCCCTTTAGTCCTTATGCATATCAGAGCTAATGTCTGTAAATCCACAGGTTTTGCACCCTATGAAGCCTTAATGGGAAGGCCAAAGCAACAGTGGGAAAATATGTTGAGTCCTTTTCTTCTAGAGGACCAGACAGTAATTCTCACCAATGAGTGGATGAAATCCCTGCAAGAACATCTAAAAGAAATTCAGACCACTGTGCTAGCTAACACAGAAAAAGCTAGAGATTATTTGCAGGAGGTACATGCAAAAGGTTCTGATTTAAGGCCCCTCAAGATTAGGAGTAAAGTGATGATTCTGAGACCTAGACCAAACCTCCCCTTTGTGGGAAGGACCGTACTTAGTTACTGATACCTTAGGCCCAAGCCTATACCAAATCCTAATGCCCGACAACCAGCAGTATTGGAAACACATCACCCAGTTGAAACCATATGGGTAATACGTGTTTTATCAGTCTTTGTTTTCAGATACCACCTGAAGACAGCACGGACAGCTGCTTTCTGAAGACAGCACGGACAACTGCTTTCTAAACAAAAGTTGCTTGAGGATGGTAACTATTTACTTCTGCTGTATAGTTGATGTGTCCTATATAATGGACATGTGTCTAATAGTTATGTAAATAAATAGTAAACATTATTTCTGTTGTTACATAGTATAAGTGGGGAGCACTAGTTTACTCCCTAGTAGAGTGAAACAAGTTAGCTTTTATTATGTCTCGGTTTCCTGTTGTTCTTGTATCTGCTCTTCTACCCCAGTCTCATTACAGGAACTATCATCCGAATATGCACGATTGGCTGGGCTAACTCCACAGGTGGGGCATATCACTATCAAGAAATACCCCCCACCTTTCCCGGAAGGAAAGGATCTGGTCATCCTGAGGTTCTGTTCCGTACAGGACAAGCCAGTGTTCTATTCATTAAACATCACTCAAGTACAGTGGGAGCCACCAGTTTTCCACTTTTCTAGAAAGGACACAAGAATTGAGGGCATCTCCAGAACATTACTTTCTAGGTCCTTCTGCCTTGATTGTGTACAATATTTCCTGTTAGGACAGAGGTACCTGGAAAATAACTTATACATGGGTTGTGAGTGATCAACAGCACATCACTGAGACTTCATTCTTTTTGGATGTATCTTGTTTACCTACCACCCCTCATCCCACCCCTCCCACTACTTCTGCTCCTCCTGTACTCTACCTTTCTGATATCCACCCATTTCAGGAAGGACATCCCTTTCAGATTAAATATGATGCACCACACGATGTTTTATATGATGTAGAATACCATTTTCTTACTTGGCATCTATTTCCCAAATTGTTTCTAGTTACTCACAAATATCCAAATACCTTTGCTCTTATATCTCCCATTATAGAACAGAAAATTGTTACCTTAGCACATGCAGAATATAGATTGGGAAAGAATATTTCCTGGGCTCTTGCCTGTGATCAAGTACAGATCAAGCTTATTACTATACTAAAGGAAATTCTGATCACTGCTAAGTTAGGACACTGGCCACCATCTCTCGTCCATATGGCTAGTACCAAAATACCTGAATTTGCTATAGCTCACCTTGATTGGTGGACAGTTAGTGTTCCCATTTGTTCACCACAAGGCTGCTCTATCTGTACTTTGATCCCATGGTCAGGACAACACACAGTTATTTATCCTATTGTTAATATTGGGGTGCAGTTTGATAATATGCTTATGTATCCTGTGGACCATCTCACATGGGTGCAGCCACTGGACGACACCTGGACTTCATTCAAGCCGATGGACCCCAGTTTGTGTGAGCAGACTACATTTCAGTTCAAGTGTCAACCTCACCATTTTAAAGAGGCTGACACCTCCTGCTGGAACAACTCCTCCTCCTGCTCCCTGACTGTTAAGCTCTCATATTCCCTGATTACCTCACACAGTTTGTATTACCTTGAAGCTGGACACTTTTGTTTTTATCTGTTCTTTCCCCAGAATGTTTCTTTTTCGATTGCTCCCAGAATGCATGACATTCGCCTTCCCAAGAACACTTTGTTGTACAGTTCAAACTATTTACCAAACAATACCTGGTGCAGTCATACACCACTGGTCTCCATCACCATTAACGGGACAACTTATTCCACACCGCTGGTTACCAATGACTCTATGGACATTCGAGACTTTCTCTCATATGCTGTGCATCCATTACCACTTGGCATGGGAGAAGAGACACTACATAAACTGCTCAACTTTACAGAACTCCATGCCTATACTGATCACCTTAAAACAACATCCACTGAAGTGAATCACACCATCGCTTATGAGAATGGACACATTCAACAAATTGTTGGACACTTGCTACAAGATG
The DNA here is from genome assembly GCA_033557465.1 of Ichthyophis bannanicus. Classification (NCBI taxonomy): domain Eukaryota; kingdom Metazoa; phylum Chordata; class Amphibia; order Gymnophiona; family Ichthyophiidae; genus Ichthyophis; species Ichthyophis bannanicus. The sequence continues at coordinate 34,355,697 of CM066031.1, read as the reverse complement.
CTCATGTGTCTGGTGGGAAGTGTTATTTGGTTACTCACCTACTGCTGATCATGTCTTTAATGTTTTTATTCACCCTATTATTACTTTAACTGCTGTACAAATATTGCTATGCATTATCAATTTTCCTGTGTTGTAAAATGAAACAAATGTACATGTCCTTGCAGCGCGTGTCCTACAGAACAACAACATTTTAAGGTAGTTACACTGAATCTCTCCATCTACCCCTACATCCAGGCTCATTTGGCCTGCTAATTTGGCAAATTTGGCATTTCCTATTACATTGAATACCAGAGTCAGCTGCAGTCTAGTATTGCTTCCTATCCTCACTCATAGCATCCTGGTACCTTTCGGCTTTAACCTCCTCAAAAATTCCTGCAGCCCTTATGCACTGTTCACTCTCTCTAAGACTGGCACGGAGGTAGCATATTGGGTCCCCCCCCCCGTCCCCCCCCCAGTCCCCCCCCCCAGTCCCCCCCCCCCCCCCCCCAGTAGTGGCTGCCCTACCTAAGACACAAGGTTTGGACTCATAAGGGGACTTGTTTATCTCTAGAACACTAGAGACAGTACTGTGCAGGACAGGGGACCTGCTAGACATAGCAAGATATTTAATACAGGAGGTATTAGACAAGCTGCCTACTATCATGTAATTGCAGCTGGGACAGGTACCACAGGTTATGCTTCCACCATTTCCAGGCACAAATAATAAATAACAATAAAAAGGTGTGGGAGATGTCAGCATACATCTGCAGGACATTATGCCTAGCATAGGTGTCATGGCTGTTCCCAGACCTTGGATTTCAAGCAGCTCTGACCCCCTGGTGATGTCCGTCTCCGGGCCTGATGAGATTGGTCTGCAGCCCCTCCTTGCTAAATCAAGAATAGCAGACCTCAAAGGGAGGTGCTGGAAACAATAGCAGACCTCAAAGGGAGGTGCTAGAGAAAATTCACTATAAAAGGACAGAAATACTTCCTCTTTCTCTCTCTCTTCCTATTTTCATCGGACACAGCTTGCCATGAGGCTCTGACACCCACTTCTCTCCCCTCCCCCTTGTTCTCTCTTTCTCTCCCTATTCTTCTTACTATGAGGCTCTGACCCACATTTTCTTACCTCTCTCTCTCACACACACACACAGATTCATTTGAAGTAAACTGAAGCAGCTTTCTAACAACCTCCTACCTCTGTTCTGTAACTTTGTAATAAGCCTATTTCTATATAAAACCCTTTTTCCAAGCCACAGCTGTTTGGTTATCTTATTTGTGCTGCTTACCCTACTGTCTCTGTGAAATGAACCCAGGACCAAACGGAGAGTAGACCAGAAGAATACATATTCGGAAGATTACAACGTCCTTATCCATTTATCTTCAAATATTCCCATAAACAGGTTTGCTACAGATGGGGCACGCGTTGCCCCCATTGGTACCCCTGATATCTGATCATACAAAACTTGGTCGAATACAAAGTAATTTCGAAACAAAGTTAAACTCATTAGATCTGCCAAAAAAGATAACTGTGATTCAGATAAATCACCTCTATTTCTCAACGCTAATAATACACTCTCATACGCTGCTGGTTGTGGAATATTGGTATACAAAGATGTCACATCTAGAGTGACCAAGATGACGTCTGTTACGCTGGCCCAATGAGAATGTTGCATTAATTATTTGTAAGAAGTGAGTGGTGTCCCTAATATATGATGGTATTGTTGACATTAAAGGTCTTAAATAAGAATCAATGTACATTGATAGAGGTTCTAAGATCGTCCCTCTTGTAGATACAATAGGTCGTCTGGGAGGATCAGTTAAACTCATGAATTTTTGGTACTAAATATAATTTAGCAATTGTGGGACATGTCTCATTTAGAAAATTCCATTCTTTTTTCGTTATTAATTTGTTTTCCAAAGCTTGAGATGTGATTAATTTAATGTTCTTCTGTAACTGATTAGTTGGATCTTCCGTTAGAATTGTATATCACTGTTCCCTCTAAGCTGTGCGCGTGTGTGCGCGCGCACACACCTCGCCGAGCGAGCGCACATACTTTACTACAGAGCGAACAAAAATTACGGTTCTGATTCTGACAGAAAACACAGACGTCTTAAAATTTAAAAGTTGTGATTGTAATTACTAGAAATTTTACGCAAGTCTGAGACCTTGTTGCTTATAATAGCTTTGACGTCTAGTTTTTAATTGTCGATGAACAACATTTTAAGATAAATGAAAATTATAACATCGCAATCTATAAGTTAAAAGTAGATTAAGGAACTGACAAGCGAGGAATACAGCTAAGGTACAAAGTTTAGGGGTAAGTGCTGCCACATGTTCAGCATTCAGGAGGTTAGGACCGTCAACTGTCTGGCTTTTTTACTCATTTTTACATTAATGTCTGGAAGCCAGAAAGAAGGCTAACATGTCTGGACATTTTTCTGAGTATAAAATCTCTTTCTATAGTTCTCTAATCCTTGCCCCTGTGTGAATGAGCCTGCCCTACTCTAGTTACAAGAAGGAAGGAGGTGAGCTGGAGCAAGCTTTTGTGCAGTGCAAGTCTAGTTTCTGCATGTGGTGGGAGATGGAGGAGAAATGAAACCCCCACCTCCAAAAAAAGTGTCTCAATGCATTTCTCTAGGAAAAGCAGCTGCAATAAACTAGCACTGATTAACAGTAACAGCAATTATGCAATTGTATCTGTCAAACAGCCCTCCCCTCTTCTCCTGTTCACACAAACACACACAAGAATGTTGTTGTTAAGTGCCGTCGAGTCGGAGTCGACTCATGGTGACCCTCTGGATAGCTATCCTAAATTGTGTTCGGTCTTCAGTCAGGCGGCTCAATGTTGACAGACTGGTACCTGTAGCTGCTGTTATTGTATCGATCCATCTCATTGCTGGCCTTCCTCTTTTGTGCTGACCTTCTATCTTGCCAAGCATGATGTCTTTCTCTAATGATCTCTCTCTTCGCATGATGTGTCCAAAGTATGAAAGTCGAAGTCTTGTCATCTGAGCTTCTAAAGAAAGCTTAGGTTTGATCTCCTCTAGTACCGACTGGTTTGTTCTTCGGGCAGTCCATGGTATACACAGTATTCGCCGCCAGCACCATAATTCAAAGGCATCAATTTTCTTCCTGTCTATCTTTTTCACTGTCCAGCTTTCACATCCATATGATGTTATTGAAAATACCATGGCTTGAACAAGTCGAATCTTTGTATGGAGAGAGACATCTCTGCTCTTGAGAATCTTATCTAGGTCTTTTATAGCTATTCTGCCAAGAGCAATGCGTCGTTTGATTTCTTGACTGCTTGTTGCTTTTTTATTGATAGTTGATCCAAGTAGGTTAAAGTTGTTCACAATTTCAATTTCTTCTCCTTCAACGATGAACCTGTTGATTATGCCAGTTGTCATTATCTTTGTCTTCTTTACATTAAGGTGCAGGCCCATTTTGAGACTATGTTCTTTGATTGTAAGAAGCAAATGTTTCAGATCATCTTCACTTTCAGCCAGTAATGTGGTATCATCAGCATAGCGAAGGTTGTTGATGAGTCTTCCACCAATCTTCACACCTCTGTTGTCTTCATACAATCCTGCTTCTGATGATTTGTTCTGCATATAAATTAAACAGGTAGGGGGAAAGTATGCAGCCTTGTCTTACACCTTTGCTTATTTTAAGCCATTCTGTTTCTCCTTGTTCCGTTCGAAATGTTGCTTCTTGATCAATGTACAGATTGCACAAGAGAACGATCAGGTGTTCTGGTATACCCATGCTTCTTAATGTGGCCCAGAGTTTCTCATGGTTTACACAGTCAAAAGCCTTGCTATAGTCGATAAAGCACAAATAGATATCCTTTTGGTATTCTTTAGTCTTTTTAAGGATCCATCTCACATCCGCAATGATGTCTCTCGTTCCTCGCCCTTTCCTGAACCCTGCTAGCACTTCAGGTAGTTGATGTTCCAGGTATGGTTGTAGTCTCTTTTTGAATAATCTTCAGTAGAATCTTGCTGGCATGTGGGATCAGAGTGATTGTTCGATAATTTCCACACTCAGTTGGATCACCTTTCTTTAGGATTGGTATAAACACAGATCTTTTCCAGTCAGTTGGCCATGATGTTGTCTTCCATATTTCTTGGCAGAGCCTTGTAAGTATGGTAACAGCTGCATCAGATTGCTGCAATACTTCTATGGGAATGCTATCAATGCCTGGTGCTTTGTTCTTTGATAAGGCTATCTGACTGCTGAGTCAACATATTCTTTCATCACACCTAATGGTTCTCGATCCTAAGGTACAGGTTTCAACGGCTGTTGGTCCACTTGATCTTTATCATATAAAAACTCTGTATATTCCTTCCACCTTTGCTTGATCTTCTCAGCATCAGTCAACAGTGAACCTTGGGCATCTTGTAACTCCTTCCAATTCGAGGCTGGAACTTTTTCTTTAACTCTCGTAGCTTTAGGAAAGTCGATCTTGTTCTTCCTCTACTAATAGTTTCTTCGGTTCGATTTCCTTGCCAGTGTCCTTGTAGTACTTTTCCTTGTCCTGTCTTGCTGCACGTTGGAAATCTCTGTTGAGTTCTGCGATTGTCTTGCGTCTTTCTCCGCTGGGCTTTAGCTTCTCTGCGTTTCTGGGCAATTTTCCAAGAGTTGTCTTGGCTTGTCCGTCATCCCATTTTGGCCGTTTTTACTTTTTCGACTTTTGTAGAGACTTCTCGCTTTCTTCTCACACAACCTTCTTGATGTCATTCCATAACTCGTCCGGAGCTCTGTCATTTGTATCTAAAGCAGCAAATCGATTTTGCAGGCAGTCTTTAAATTCCAGTGGTATATTCTTAAGGTCATATTTTTGGCGCCATTCATGAGTGGTTTGCTCTTTTTCAACTTTAGCTTGATTTTGCATACTAGTAGTTGATGATCTGTACAACAGGCATCTCCACGTTCTTGTCTTTGTTGATGTTTAAAGAGCTTTTTTTCCATCGTTGACTTCCACAGATGTAGTCAATTTTATTTTTATATAATGCCATTCTTTGAAGTGCATGTGTACCTCGCACGCTTGTGTTGCTGGAAGAAGGTGTTTGAGATGAATAGATCATTGGTCTTGCAGAATTCTCTCAGTCTTTTCCCAGCTTCATTTCTGTTGCCAAGTCCATATTTTTCCAACTACTTTGCCTTCTTCTTTGTTGCCAACTTTTGCGTTCGCAGTCACCCATGACCATCAGGATAGTCCTGTTTGCATGTTCTGTCAATTTCAGCTTGTACCTGTTCATAGAACTCTTCAATTTCATTCTCTTCAGCAGCTGTTGTTGGGGCATATACTTGAATTAGAGTTGTGGTTATAGGCAATCCTCTTATAACGAATAGAGATTCAGCGTTCGCTGACTGGCATTGTATTTCACATTACAGTTCTTGCAAGTTTCTTCTTTATTATAAATGCAACACACCATTTCTTCTTTGTCTTTTCATTTCCAGCATAGTAGACCCTCGTGCTCATCTGATGCAACGTGCCCGATGCCAGTCCATGTCAGTTCGCTGACACCCAACAGATAAAGTTGTTCACGTTCCATTTCATTCTTGACCACCTCCACCTTCCCTTGGTTCATGCTTCGTACGTTCCATGTTCCAATGTGTAAGACATCTTTACAGCTTCTGACTCTCCTTCATGCGCAGCTACATCAGCCTCAGACTCCCGAGGGCTTTGATTCCAACCACATCACTAAATGCTGGCTTTACTCTGAAAAGTCTTCAGCTCTTCCCCAGTAGCTAGTTGAGTGGCCTTCTTCTGACCTGGGGTCCCTCCCATCTTCCAGCACCATAGCACAATTTCTTTTGTTGTAACTATCCATATGTGTTTTCATGGCAAGATCGTTTATGACTTATTACCCCCTTCAACATGTGCTTGCTGTCAACACGGCTAACCCGTGTGCAATTTCTTGAGGCCCGCAATCTGCTGAATTCGCCCCGCAGTTTCATCAATTCTATCGTTATTAATTATGGATGCACAATCACTCTGTTGACTCCCCTCTCCTCAACAATTTTTTTCTAAGAGTTTGTTTTATTTATTTATGTGCTTTTATAGCCGTGCTTTTTGGAATCAGTGCGGTTTTCAAATTAACATGGACAATCAAAACATTTTTACATAGAACTGGAGATAACAAGAACATAAATAGCGGAACAGTTAAATGGAACAAACTGAATAGAACAGATTCAAATTGAACTGAAAATTCTGCTTTTCAGAATATACTCCTCTCCCTCTTGGCCTGGTCTGCCATATTGATGAGGTGCCCTCTAGTGACAGCCTTCATCCCCTCCCAAACGGTGCCCATTTCTCGCATTGCCAAATTAAAACAGACGTAAGTCTTCCTGTTCGTAGTTTTATGTATTTTATTTACCTGTGCTTTTCCCTCCTCATCTAAACGTGAATCCTTTAACCTCCAGAATTTAAAACCTTTCATCCCCGAATCTCCCGTTTCCAAATGTAACACTAGAATGGTAGCATGGTCTGGTTCAGGTTATCAGGTCCCCTGCTCCTATGGTCCTATCCTTAGAAAATCCCAGCTTCCCACTAGCACAGATCATATCCAATCGACTTCTTTGTCCCATAGGAATGGGAGTATAATGTCATTATTTACCGCTACTCGAATGTCTACATTCTCCAAAATGTCCAAAACCACCCAAGATATTTCCTTAAAGTTTTATTCAAAACTCTTTTATTTTGCCGCTCCAGCAGTGCCGCCCCGCTGGCTTGTCCCCTGCTGTTTGTCCCAAGTGCGGGTTGCTGCATCGAAATTATCGTCCCCCCCACAAGTTAATCAGGACCAAAATCCCCTAGCCCCTTCCAGCTCTCCTTTACATTTATATTGTTAGATCAGCTCCATACTTCACCTTAGCAAATTTAGAACTATTATATCAAGACCCTCATGACTCCTATTAAGAATCTTTATCAATAGCAACTGAGTTCCTCAATTGGAACTCAGGTCTTTTTTTTACTGAGACCACGCGTAGAAGTTGGCGGATTCCAGTGTCCTTACAATACATCAACGCCCATTGTGTTTGCCATTTAAACTGTAAGCTAATACCATCGATGTTATCCTTAGTCCAGCTTCACCTATACTGATACGTGAAAAAACAATAGTTATTACTCCAAAATGTAGAAACCTTTCCCAAAAATGAAAGACAATGCTTATATCAATATTTATCTCCAAATGTAGAAACTTTTCCCAAAAAATGAAAGGCAATGCTTATCTTCAAACAGTTGAATCTTGTCCCAACGCCAAATGTCAGCGCCGTAGCGTTTCACGATCATGCGTTTCCTCAGGGATTTTAAAATAAATTTATAGCATTCCTCATTAGGTACCCAATCTGTAGGGATAAAAATAATTAACTATTATAAACCATATATTTTTAATTCCTTTAAATATGTGTTATTTCTTAAAACGACCATTGAATACACTCACTCTCTGCTTCAGTACCGTCTAAAATTCACCCAGAAGACGCCACACCTATGCGGACTCAGCCTTCCAAAAGGATTTGAAGAGGTTTGACAGCATCATGTGGCTAGAACGTCCAATCATTGGTTAACTAACATGCCCCCCATTCCACCTGTGCATTCAAGCCCTTAGGACTCACAGTATCAAGGTGGAAGATCCACCATTGCTCTCGATAAAATCAAAGACTGATCTCTAGATTTCACTCCCCAGCCATGTGTGACGTTATCGATACAAAAAGCAACGTAGCATATCAAAATCATGGCTCTGTTCCAAACAATGTTGAACAATCGGGGCTTGTATGGTTTTACATTTAAATCTACTTCGATGCTTCCTTCATCCGGATGTGAAAAGGTCGAATTGTCCCTTCCCGACGTATAGTAACTGACATGGGCATACAATACAGTATACTACGTATGTTGAATCACAAAGGTCATGCGATGTTTTAAAATGTATTGTCGACCCCGATGTTCAAAATCTCTTAGCTCTAAAGTGAGAGCACATATCACACATCCGCCACTTTTATAATGGCCCTGCATTGCTGTTGTAGTCTGGGGAGTGGGAGATCGCAGTACTGTAGGGCTTAAAAGCTCTTTAAAAATTTCTATTTCTCTGCCAGACACATCGGGACATAATAATCTTCTAATCCCGGCATGCTTTGTAAAACATTACTATGTTTTTTTTTCAAAATTCTCATGATCTTATTACTATACGGAGAATATTTTGTGATAAAGATTAACATGAGTGTCTTGCACTGTATCTCGTGGGTCCGGGATACAATAAATGCTCACGATTATTGTACAGTGCCCGCTTGTAGCATTATCAATTATAGATGCAGGATAGCCCCGTGTTTTAAAAATTTCCCTTTTAATGTAGCAGCTTGTATTTTAAATTCCTTAACCTCCAAGCAATTCCTACGATAGCGAAGAAATTGTGAAAACGGGAGGCTATTTTTTAACCTCCTTTGGATGTGTGCTACTATAGTGCCAAGAGCATATTTCTATCTGTAGGCTTGGAATATAGATGTTTTTCCAGGTTTGATCTTCTTTAGTGATTCTCACATCCAGATACATCAAGGATTGTGCAGCACTTATATGGGTGAATTGAATGTTGATATCTCTGCTATTCAATCATGCAACAAACTTATTTAATCCCTCCTTTAACATCTGCTCATATAACTCCCCCTAATGTTCATTTGGGCAGTAAACACTGATGATCCAAACCTCTTCATCAGTAACCCTTAGCCGCACCCCTACCCACTGCCCCACTTTATCCCTACATTCTCCCACAATTGCATGTTGACATGTCTCATGAAACTAAGATGCCCACACCTCCTTTCCTTGGATTTGCTCTTTTGTCCGGCAAGGATCACTACTGGGGTATATCTTGAATATAGTAGGTGCTCCTGCCCCATCCTCAGATTGCATTTCTTGGACACATAAGACATCCGCATTAAGAACGCCTGCCCTCTCTCTCCAATAAGTGTCTTTTATGCCATGTCTGGAGCCCTTTAGAATTCACCGTGGTCACTGTTAGCTGCTTCCTATTCCAGTTTCCTTTATCCTTTGATTTATTCCCACCCTGGTCCCCTCCTTGCATCCTCTATCCCCCTTCCTCTCCATCCCCTCCCCCAGTCCCCCCCCCCCGCTCCCTTCCCCCTCGTGTTCCAGAAGCAAATATAAATTAGAGTGTCCTTTACCCTTTCTGGATCTTCTGGCAACTTAACCATTTAACTCTGCCCAGATCAGCTCCTCCCTTATGTGGTCTGGTGAGCCTTTACCGATCAATCAGTCTATGCTGTCCTCTTTCACTTCGATCAATCCTCTCAGTCCATTCACAGCTCAATTTTCATCCCATGCGGCCTGCTCCTTAGCTGTCTAATTCAGCACTTTGCCTCCTCAAGATGCTTTACTCGAGTCTCCCACTCCTGATGGGCTGCTACCTCTTGTGGCTGGAAACCAGCATCTTTTAAAGCTCTGAGTGCCTCTGTCATTGTACGCACTCGCCATGTCTTCTCTCCCCGGAGAGCCAAGAGTGCAAATGGATGTAGCCAGCGATACCACAGTTCAGTGCTCCGGAGAGCTTGAGTGATTGCTTTCAGTGCTCTTTGCCACTGCAGAGTCCCTGCTGACAGATCATCATAGATGGAGACCGGGTACACTTGCCAGGTGAAATTCCCAAGTCCCCTCATTTTTGCCACTAAGCGCTCCTTAAGTTTATAATCCTTCAAGCAAATGATGATGTCTCTATTGATTCTTGGCTGACCCAGTGCTCGGTGTGCTTTGTCCAGCAGTATTTCTCTAGGGGGCTACCTCTTCCCCTCCCTTTTGCAAGGCTTCTGAGCAAACAACTACTGCAACTTTTGCACTGTCTTTAAATTTTGAGTCCTCGGTATGCCTCTGAATCGCAGGTTGGTTCTCCGGGATCTGTTTTCAGGTCCTCCAGTTTGTATTGCAGTTTGTCCTGCCACTCCTCTCCTTTTCCTACCCGGTTTTCCAATACTTCTTGTTGCTGCTCCAATTCCTGGAGTCTGTTTTCATGCTCTCACGCCTCATGCGTCAATTCTGCAAACTCCTCCTTCATTTTCCCAATGAGCTCTCCAAGCTCCATCTTAACTGCCCGAACTTCAGTTTTAATTTCATTAAACCATTCCCTGCTGTCCATTTCAGGTGGGGGAAGTGATTAGGGATCGGGAGGGGAGAGTCTTCATTTTCGTGGGCGAGTTGAGTGGGGAGAAAGTAACGACAGTAAATCTGTATGCACCTAATGGGGGGCAAGTTCCATTTTGGAAAGAAGTGAGAGAATTATTGGAACGGGCGGTGCAGGGGAAACTCATGTTGGGGGAGATTTTAATTTGGCACTGCATCCAGTGCCAAAATATCGGTCCCCTATATCCAAATTATTGGTCGCTATATCTTTAAGAAGGATATAGCGTTATTGGAAAAGGTTCAGAGAAGAGCCACTAAAATGGTAAAGGGGATGGAAGGATACTCCTATGAAAAAGGCTAAAAAGGTTAGGGCTCTTTAACCTGGAAAAGAGACAGCTGAGGGGAGATATGATAGAAGTCTATAAATTAATGAATGGAGTGGAATGGGTAAACGTAGATCGACTGTTTACGTTATCAGAATATAGAAAGACTAGGGGACATGCAATGAAGCTACAGGGTAAACTATTTAAGACTAATAAAAGAAAATATTTTTTCACTCAACGTGTAATCAAACTCTGGAATTTGTTACCGGAGGATGTAGTAAAGGCTGTTAGTGTAGCTGGGTTTAAAAAAGGTTTGGACAATTCCTGGAGGAAAGGTCCATAAACCATTACTAAGAAGGGACCAAGGTTATCAGTGCTTGACCCAGTACAAGCATTGTGGAACCTGTGTCTTTTGGGGAAGCTGCTAGGTACGTATGACCTAGATTGGCCACAGTTGGAAACAGGATATTGGGCTTGATGGACCTTGGGTCTGACCCAGTATGGCATATCTTATGTTATCATGTTCAGAATGGGATAGGCAGATGGGGGGGGGGGGGGGGTAAAGGGAAAGCGTGGAGTAGGAGATTAGTGAAGGGGATATTTTGGAAGTTCCACGTGTTAGATATGTGGAAAGAACATAACAAGGAGGCAAGGGAGTACACCTTTTATTCACATCCACATAAAACTTATAGTCGGATAGATTACTTGCTAATAGATAAACTGTGGGGGACCAGAGTGCGGGAAGTAAAGATTGGAAATATTACATGGTCAGATCATGCCCCGACCTGGGTTGACATAGAGGGTGGGAATGGAGAGGGAGGTATCAGATTTTGGAGGTTGAATGAGCGTCTTCTCCGAAGGGAAGAAGTAGTAAAAGACATCAAGAAAAGTTTGCAGGATTATTGGCAGCTGAATGATACAGGAGAAGTGCGAGAGACTAGTGTGTGGGAAGGAATGAAAGCGGTAATCCGCGGGAGGTTGATTATGTGGGCTGCTAAATACAAGAAGGGTAGGAAAGAAAGGGAGGACAAATTGCATGTTGAAATTAAGGAGGCCACAACGCTGTACAATAGGACGGGGTCAGGAAGGCAACTGAAATATGTAAATCAATTGCACTTGGAGTTAAACAAGTTACAATTAGAAGCCATTGCTTATCAGATGGAGCGAGTGAAACAAAGGTTCTATGAATGGGGGATAGGGCTGGGAGACTGCTGGCGAAAAAACTTAAAAAGAGGGAGGTAAGGAATGCAATAATAGCAATTAAGGGCCAGGATGGGGCAATTCTGAGGGGCGGAAAGCAAATAGGGGATAGATTTTGCAGTACTGTACTCCCAAAGGGGGGGAGGGGAAATGGCCTCTATAGGGGAATTTTTGGGATCAGTGGAACTTCCAAAGGTGGGAGAGGATTTGGGGGCCAGTCTAGAGGAACCCATTTCCATAGGGGAAATTGAGAAGGTGATTAAGGAAATGTCACTGGGGAAAACTCCAGGCATGGATGGCTTGCCTAATTTGTTTTATAAGACCTTCCGGGAGGACTTGGTGGATTTTCTAGGAAAATTGTATAATGGGATTGTAGGGAAGGAGGGGCACTATCACAGGGAATGTTGACAGCGGGTATAACAGTTATACCAAAGGCAGGGAAGGATCCGCTGAATTGTGGGTCGTTTTGTCCAATATCGCTATTGAACACGGATGTGAAGATTTTGGCAAAAATACTAGTGAATAGATTGGCTCAGGGAATGCCTACTCTTGTCAACATAGATCAAACAGGGTTTATTAATGGTAGGCGGGCGCTGGACAACAAGAGAGTGTTAGAGGCAATTTGAGGGGCACATAGAGGTAAGGATAGTACGATGGTGCTGTCTATTGATGCGGAAAAAACATTTGATCGGGTGGGTTTGGAATATCTATTTGCAGTAATGGATGGGGTTTGTGGACAACTATGCCGCCTGGGTGAGAGCTTTGTATGATAGGCCACAGGCAAGGGTACGAATTAATGGTCAGTACTCGGAAGCTTTTTCCCTTCAGAGAGGTACAAGGCAGGGATGCCCTTTATCGCCCTTGCTTTTGCTTTGGCTATGGAACCTTTGGCACAGAGGATAATGGAGGACGAGAGGATTAAGGGGGTATGCGTGGGAGAGAGGCAGCATAAGATATCATTGTTTGCAGATGATATTTTATTAACACTAACGCAGCCAGAGGTGACATTAGGAACAGTCTTAGAAGTGACAGAACAGTATGGGGAAGTGTCGGGTTTTAAAATAAATATGGAAAAGACAGAGGCACTGAATGTTAACATGGGGTAGTGGAGATAGGCAGGTTAAAGGAGAAGTATCCCTTTAAATGGGCAAAGAAAGTGATTAAGTATTTACGGGTTTATCTCACGGCATAGCCACAGCTTTTATATGGGGCAAATTACCCCCAATTATGGAAACAGGTGGCCTAGGATTTACAGGGTTGGACGGATATGGAGATTTCCTGGTTGGGCCGTATTGCAGCGGTCAAGATGAATTTAATACCCAGGATGTTATATTACTTTCAGGCTCTCCCTGTGGAGATCCCTGAGAGGCATTTAAGGGAGATTCAAGGGAAAGTATTTCACTTCATATGGAAAAGATGGCCTCCAAGAATAGCACGGGCGGTCCTTTACCGATCTCAGGGGGAAAGGTGATTGGGGGTTCTAGATATCCAAGCCTATTATAGAGCAGCCCAGATTAGGCATTTAATGGACTGGAGAGAGGGAGGGGAAAGAAAATATTTGTAGATATGGAAGGGGAGGGGTGGAAGGAAGGACCAATTGAGGTCATGGCATGGACTATGGCAAAGGACAGGAGTGGGGGTTTCTTAGAAAAACCCTACACGCGGCATGTTTTAGCCATATGGGATGGAGTGAGAAGAAGGGAAGGAGAGAAAGGGGTATCGAGCTTCTCGATAATGCAATGACTGTGTTATACGGGAGACTTTACCCCAGGAAGAGAGGGAGGGGTTTATAAACAATGGGAGAGTAAAGGTTTACAATGGTTTTACTAATTTATTGATGGGGGGGAGTGGGTCCCATTTGCAGGTGTACAGGAGGAATATAATTTAGGGCCTGGGCAGCTGTTTCATTATGGTCAAGTGATACATTATTTGAAAGGGAAGTTGGGGAAGGAGGGGTTAGCACGAGAGTTTACTGAACTGGAAGTGATTTGGTACAGGAAAAAGAGATCTAGGGGGCTAATTTCAGCCTTGTATAGGGCAATACGAGAAGGGCAAGGGGAGGAGAAATTGGGTTATATAAGGGCATGGGAAAGGGATATGGGAAGGAACTTGGAGACTGGTCAGTGGAAGGCCATTCTGGAACAGGGTCACCATTTGCCAGTTTCCATTGCTGTTCGGGAAAATTGGCACAAAATTGGCACAAAGTTTTAATGGAGTGGTACTATACCCCAGTGCGTTTGAATAAAATGTATCAGATGGCGTCAAGGAGCTGCTGGATGCAGTGTGGAGAGGAGGGCACAATGTATCATATTTGGTGGGAATTCCACAGATCTGGGATGAAATTCAGAGGTGGATAAGACGGGTGGTGGGTGGATAGAGAGGAACCCCGAAGTTTTCTTGTTTGGATGGTGGAGGGAAGGGGGCCCGAGGGAGAATAGGAAGGAAATATGAGCATGTCTCAGTGCGGCCAGAGGTGATGAAACAGCCTATCGGTGGAAGCAGGAGGAGCCGCCGCAGGTGGCACACTGTGAAGATCAGCTAAGGCAAATTTACCTAATGGAGAAATTAACAGCATTACGAAAACAAAAGAGGCCCAAGTTTGATAGGGCTTGGCGGAAAGTATTGGTGGGGGGAGGGAACTGGGGTAGGGTGGATTAGTAGAGCTGTGGGCTTAAAACTGCCTCACGGCAAGCCACTTAATCCTCCATAGCCCATGTTTCCTGGAAAATAGTTATCTCCAAGTTATAATGCCTTGTTCAATATAATTTCAGTTTGTTCAATGTAAACCGCACTGATGCAGAATAGCGCGGTATATAAGAGAATAAAATAAATAAATAAATAAATTTGTACATTAGATGAATGGCTTCAACGGGTTTACTGCTTAAGTAGGTTTCTATGCAAATGTTTCGCGGGAGGTTGTGGAGTTACTTAGAAATATTGTTAGTTGAATATAATATATAATATAGGGGGAAAACTGTACACCAGTTGAATGTTGATGTTTACATGCAAGAGTATTTATGTATGTTACTAGATGCTATATAAAGGGGAAAAAAAAAAAACATTCCCCGCATCTTGGTTCGAGTTATGCCTTGAATGGTACCTTCTCCTTTTTCTAAATTGGCTGCGGGTGTCTCCCATTCCACTCGCTCTGTCTCCTTGGGCTGCTGTGGCCCACTCGTCACCATTTTGTTCTCTCTGCTATCCCCACTTGCACCTGCATATTCTTATTCCTGCAGGTCCGCTAATTTCCCCCTCGTTATCTTGCTCCCACTGGCCAGAGTACTCGGAGGGCATATACAAGCCGTTATTGGTGCTGCTTGGAAGATGTAACAGGGAATCTCCCTGATCTTGATGTTAGGCATGATGAACTAACCATCCTTATTCTTCCAAAACAATATAGCTTGCCAGATTTTCATGGTGAATTTAATGTACTCTGTCAACCCAGTTTTTATTTCATATGATTCAAATCAATTGTGTGGATGAGTTTTGCGCATACCATGATAGTCATGAACCTCACTTCTAAGCCAAGGTATGTGGAGTATTATCTCAGTTTCTTAAATTTACTGCTAATTTTTTTCCACTGTGGATCAGTGGATCACTTTTAAGATGCAATGCGATGAGTGAAACCCTTGTTGTACTCAGTACACGTAAAAGGTTTCTTTCCACTGTGGATCATTTGATGGCTTTTGAGATGTGATGAGTGAGTGAAACCCTTGTTGTACTCAGTACATATAAAATGTTTTATTCCACTGTGGATCATTTGATGGGTTTTAAAGATTGATAAATAACTGAAACTCTTATTGCACTCGGTACATGTAAAAGGCTTTTTTCCACTGTGGATCAGAGACATTTTTCCAGTGTGTGTTCTTTGGTTTGTAATTAATAGTCCCTTATGACAGAAACCTTTGCTAAATTCAATATAGGGAAGTGGTTTCTCTTCAGTATGAATTCTCTGGTGTATTTTCAAGCTTAACCTCTGTTTGAAATATTTTCCACACTGAGAGCATTTAAACTGTTTCTCCCCATTGTATGTCCTCTGATACAATAATAAATTATATTTCTTATCAAAACTCTCTCCACTAGTGTCACACAGAAAGGATTTCTTCCCTTTATTCCCTTCCTGGTGGCATTTAGAATTCATTTGATCACTGCTGTTATTTTGGAAGGATCTCTCTGCCCTCTGGTGTCTCTGGGGCTCAGGGATGTTTGTGAGCTCCCGGTCACTTCTCTCACACTCAGTGACTCCATCCGGTGAGTCTCCTGTCGGGTCTCTCTGCTCCTTCTCTGATTCCTGCCAGTTCCTTGTGTTTCTCCTCTCAGTCCTATGGGAAATATTCTGAGAGACATTTCCTGAGTGTTCCATTTCTACAGGAGGTTCTTCTCGATTCTCCTCCTTCTTCTGTTTCTGTATGGCCTGATTCTCTGAAGGATACAAATAGAAGACATTAATAATGCATTAATGACTATGGAATGCTACTAACGATCCAGGAAATGAATTTTCTGGGCTCACACAATAACATCATGGGTTCTGTGATAGTTAGAAAATTCCATGGGATAGCACAGGTGCCTCGAACCTTTCATGTGAAGAGTCATTAATAGGAATTTCAGGTGATGTGCATAATTGCAGGGCAGTTGCAAGTGTATTAGGTGCCCTAGGCAAAACTTCAGCACTGCGCTCTTTTGCAATGGTCTTTTAGACCCCAAGCCCCCCCCCCCCCAAGATTTTGATTACTAATCTCATGTGTTATCATCTCAACATTATCCCTCCAAGAACAATGCAAGAAAATGCATTTTTGGACATCACGTTTAAATATTAAACTTTTTTTGTAAATATATGCATAATGAGGAGCATTTCAAAAAAGCCACTTGCAAAGCTAACTCGACTATTTGCATATTGCCCATTCTTCCTGCAGGTAAAAGCACACACTGATGACTTTGTGTGGCTATTAGGCTCCATTGCTTTGCTTTGACTGTTATTTATTTACTTAGCAAGGCTTATGTACTGCTTTTCTACAAGTCAAAGTGCTGCACATTCAGGTACTATATATATATATTTCTCTTGTCCCTGAAGGGCTCACAATCTATTGGGGGGTGTTTACTAAATGACGGTAGTGGACTCTGCGATATTGGAGCTGTGGCTCCATTACTGCCATTTAGTAAACACCCCCCTATGTTTTTGTACCTGAGGGTTAAGTGGCTTACCCATGGCTACAAGGAACACCTCTAGAACTAAAAACCCAAGTCCTCCCAGCCCAAGGTTGCTGTCTGCTAGGGGGATTTGAGCCCTGGCCCTCTGGCCTGAGATTTTTATTTTATTTATTTATTTACATTCTCTTATATACCGCACTATTCTGCATCAGTGCGGTTTACATTGAACAAACTGAAATTACATTGAACAGGGCATTATAACTTGGAGATAACTATTTTTTTTTACAGGGAACATGGGCTATGGAGGGTTAAGTGGCTTGCCCAAGACCACAAGGAGCACCTGTGGGACTAGAAACCCCAGTCCTTCCGGCCCGAGGTTGCTGTCCTCTAGTGGGATTTGAACCCCTGACCTTCCGGCCTGAAGTACCTTGCCCCCACCACTAGGCCACTCCTCCACAAGTACCTTGCACCAACCACTAGGCCACTGTGCTGTCTCTTTGCTACTTCCTCCTCCCAGAAGCTGTTGCCCAAGGTGACTGCCTGGTTTGCTGGTAGCTGGCCCGACCTTGCAAACGTCCCTTACTGCCTAGCTTGAATGACTGGACTGGAGGGCAGATGAGGAATATGAGCCGTTTTCTGTATGTAAATAATGCGTGACATGCAGATAAAAAGGATTTACTCACTACGACTACATCTATAAAACTCCTGATTTGTGGGACAAGTTATACCCGTACAGCCTGTAGATATGTTTAAACTTATCCTAACTGAGCAGAGGCCTCCCTGAACCTGGGTTAGTGAGGGGCTTGCATTTATGTAGATACCTTTTAAAATATATGTATAAATGTGCAAAATAAATCCCCAAAACTGGGTGTACCAAAGAGCGGCTGTAAAGGTAAGCGCATAAATTCCATGGGGTCATTTTATTTTATTTATTTATTTTATTTTTATTTAACAGTCTTTTCTATACCGCCCCTTCCAGAGATCAGGGGCGGTTTACATTGAACATTAAACAGAACAATTGTATACTTCTGTATACATTTACAGGGAACATTATGCTTTTAACTATGTACAGGTGTACTTACAGGTAACATATTTAGAACAGATTTTGAACAACATATTGAACAACATTTGAACATTAACTATAACAAGCTTTTCAAACTATTTACAAGTTATATACATGGAGCGCATTTTTAAAATGGAAAGATGTGCACACTTTGATTTCATTTTGAATATTTGCTGAAATGCACACAGGGAAAAGTATGCACATACTGCTTACAGATACACAAAGTTATAAAGTTTTCAAGGCTTTTTCCAGGTAGAAATGGTTCTTCTGACAATTAACCACCCTATCATAAGAACCTAAGAACAGAAGAAATGGACTCTTCAACTTGGAATATGATAGAGGTCTTTAAAATAAGTGGAGCAGAGCAGGTAAACATAGATTGGATGCTTACTCCTTCAAAAACTACAAAAAGATTGGAGGACATGCAACAAAGCTACAATGTAGCACATTTAGGACTAATTGGAGAAAATATTTTTCACTCAATGCATAATCAAACTTTGAAATTCGTTTCCGGAGGATGGAGTGAAAGCTGTTGGTGTTGTTATTGTTGTTGTTAAGTGCCGTCGAGTCGGAGTCGACTCATGGTGACCCTCTGGATAGCTATCCTAAATTGTGTTCGGTCTTCAGTCAGGCGGCTCATTGTTGACAGACTGGTACCCATAGCTGCTGTTGCAGCGATCCATCTCATTGCTGGCCTTCCTCTTTTGCGTTGACCTTCTATCTTGCCAAGCATGATGTCTTTCTCTAATGATCTCTCTCTTCGCATGATGTGTCCGAAGTACGAAAGTCGAAGTCTTGTCATCTGAGCTTCTAAAGAAAGCTTAGGTTTGATCTCCTCTAGTACCGACTGGTTTGTTCTTCGGGCAGTCCATGGTATACACAGTATTCGCCGCCAGCACCATAATTCAAAGGCATCAATTTTCTTCCTGTCTGTCTTTTTCACTGTCCAGCTTTCACATCCATATGATGTTATTGAAAATACCATGGCTTGAACAAGTCGAATCTTTGTATGGAGAGAGACATCTCTGCTCTTGAGAATCTTATCTAGGTCTTTTATAGCCATTCTGCCAAGAGCAATGCGTCGTCTGATTCTTGACTGCTTGTTGCTTCTTTTTTGATAGTTGATAGGTTAAAGTTGTTCACGATTTCAATTTCTTCTCCTTCAACGATGAACCTGTTGATTATGCCAGTTGTCATGATCTTTGTCTTCTTTACATTAAGGTGCAGGCCCATTTTGAGACTATGTTCTTTGATTGTGAGAAGCAAATGTTTCAGATCATCTTCACTTTCAGCCAGTAATGTGGTATCATCAGCATAGCGAAGGTTGTTGATGAGTCTTCCACCAATCTTCACACCTCTGTTGTCTTCATACAGTCCTGCTTCTCTGATGATTTGTTCTGCATATAAATTAAACAGGTAGGGGGAAAGTATGCAGCCTTGTCTTACACCTTTGCTTATTTTAAACCATTCTGTTTCTCCTTGTTCCGTTTGAACTGTTGCTTCTTGATCAATGTACAGATTGCACAAGAGAACGATCAGGTGTTCTGGTATACCCATGCTTCTTAATGTGGCCCAGAGTTTCTCATGGTTTACACAGTCAAAAGCCTTGCTATAGTCGATAAAGCACAAATAGATATCCTTTTATTTTTATTTATTTACATTCTCTTATATACTGCACTATTCTGCATCAGCGCGGTTTACATTGAACAAACTGAAATTACATTGAACAGGGCATTATAACTTAGAGATAACTATTTTACAGGGAACATGGGCTATGGACGGTTAAGTGGCTTGCCCAAGACCACAAGGAGCACCTGTGGGACTAGAAACCCCAGTCCTTCCGGCCCAAGGTTGCTGTCCTCTAGTGGGATTTGAACCTCTGACCTTCCAGCCTGAAGTACCTTGCCCCAAACACTAGGCCTCAACTCCACACACTTTTGGTATTCTTTAGTCTTTTCAAGGATCCATCTCACATCCGCAATGATGTCTCTCGTTCCTCGCCCTTTCCTGAACCCTGCTTGCACTTCAGGTAGTTCTTGTTCTAGGTATGGCTGTAGTCTCTTTTGAATAATCTTCAGTAGAATCTTGCTGGCATGTGAGATCAGAGCGATTGTGCGATAATTTCCACAGTCAGTTGGATCACCTTTCTTTAGTATTGGTATAAACACAGATCTTTTCCAGTCAGTTGGCCATGATGTTGTCTTCCATATTTCTTTGCAGAGCCTTGTAAGTATGGTAACAGCTGCATCAGATTGCTGCAATACTTCTATGGGAATGCTATCAATGCCTGGTGCTTTGTTCTTTGATAAGGCTTTTAATGCTGCTTCAACTTCTTCTTTCATCACCAATGGTTCCTGATCATAAGGTATAGGTTGAAATGGCTGTTGGTCCACTTGATCTTTATCATATAAAAACTCTGTATATTCCTTCCACCTTTTCTTGATCTTCTCATCATCATTCAACATAGAACCTTGAGCATCTTGTAACATTCCAATTCGAGGCTGGAACTTTTCTTTAACTCTCGCAGCTTTAGGAAAGCCGATCTTGTTCTTCCTCTAATAGTTTCTGCTTCTATTTCCTTGCAAGTGTCATTGTAGTACTTTTCCTTGTCCTGTCTTGCTGCACGTTGGAAATCTCTGTTGAGTTCTGCGATTGTCTTTCTTTCTCGTTTGGCTTTAGCTTCTCTGCGTTTCTGGGCAATTTTCAGAGTTTCTTCCGTCATCCATTTTGGCCGTTTTTGCTTTTTCACCTTTTGTAGAGACTTCTCGCTTTCTTCCAGCACAACCTTCTTGATGTCATTCCATAACTCTTCCGGAGCTCTGTCATTTGTATCTAAAGCAGCAAATCGATTTTGCAGGCAGTCTTTATATTCCAGTGGTATATTCTCAAGGTCATATTTTGCTGCATTCATGAGTGGTTTGCTCTTTTTCAACTTTAGCTTCAGTTTGCATACTAGTAGTTGATGATCTGTACCACAGTCAGCTCCAGGTTTTGTCTTTGTTGATGTTACAGAGCTTTTCCATCGTTGACTTCCACAGATATAGTCAATTTGATTTTCATACAATCCATTGGGTGAAGTCCATGTGTACAGTCGCCGCTTGTGTTGCTGGAAGAAGGTGTTTGAGATGAATAGATCATTGGTCTTGCAGAATTCTATCAGTCTTTCTCCAGCTTCATTTCTGTTGTCAAGTCCATATTTTCCAACTACTTTGCCTTCTTCTTTGTTGCCAACTTTTGCGTTCCAGTCACCCATGACTATCAGGATATCCTGTTTGCATGTTCTGTCAATTTCAGCTTGTACTTGTTCATAGAACACTTCAATTTCATTCTCTTCTGCAGCTGTTGTTGGGGCATATACTTGAATTATAGTTGTGTTGATAGGCAATCCTTGTAGACGAATAGAGATTAAGCGTTCGCTGACTGCATTGTATTTCATTACAGTTCTTGCAAGTTTCATCTTTATTATAAATGCAACACCATTTCTTCTTTGTCTTTCATTTCCAGCATACTAGACCATGTAATCATCTGATGCAAAGTGCCCGATGCCAGTCCATTTCAGTTCGCTGACACCCAACAGATCAAGTTGTACACGTTCCATTTCATTCTTGACCACCTCCAACTTCCCTTGGTTCATGCTTCGTACGTTCCATGTTCCAATGTGTAAGACATCTTTACAGCTTCTGACTCTCATTACATCAGCAGTCAGACTTCCCGAGGGCTTTGATCCAACCACATCATAAATGCTGGCTTTACTCTGAAAAGTCTTCAGCTCTTCCCCAGTAGCTAGTTGAGTGCCTTCCGACCTGGGAGTCTCATCTTCCAGCACCATAGCACAATTTGTTTTGTTGTAACTATCCATTGGGTTTTCATGGCAAGATACAGAAGTAGATTGCCGGGCCTTCCTTCCGCGCAGTTTAAGTTTGGTGTTGTTGCCGTTGTCACAGAAATATGATCCTCTGCCGTCAACACTATCCCATTCTGCTGCTGCCCAGATGGGTGGTTTGTCTTCGTCTGGCACCTCAGCTGAGACCTGTCCATCTTGGGAGACCCTGCCAGTAGTTAAACTACCGATAGTTTAGCTCTCAGCATCACTGATGCACGCAAGCCCTTACAGCACGACAAGCTGCAAAACAAGTGAGAGGCTGTTGGTGTAACTGGGCTTAAACGAGGTCTGGACAAGTTCCTGGAGGGAAAGTCCATAAACCATTAGTAAAGAGAGCCTGGGATAAGCATCATGGACTTTTTGGGAACCTGAGAGGTACTTGTGACCTATATTAGCCACTGCTGGAAACAGAATAGTGGGCTTTATGGACTTTCGGTCTAATCCAGTATAGCATATCATGTTTTTTATGCTCTTAAAGAGGATTTTGTGTAACTAGAAAAGGTTCAGAGATGGGCAAAAAAAAGGATAAGGAATGTGGAGCACCTTCCTTATGAAGAGAAGATAAACAGACTAGGACTCTTTAGCATGGAGAAGATGAACAAGAGGAGATAGGACAGAAGTTTATAAAATCATGAGTTGGGTGGAACAATTACTGTATGTAATCTTTCAAACAACAAACCCCACCCCCCCAGAAGACATTTCATGAAACCAATGAGAAGCAAATTGAAAACAAATTGTGGAAAGTATATTTTTTCCACGCAGCACATAATTAAGCTGTGAAATCTTGCCCGAGGATGTGGTCAAGGTGACTGTCCTGAGCTGAAGAAGGTTTTAACCTTAAAAAGTTAGTCCAAAAATGCATTAAGCTATTCCAATAAAAAGGCATCATCTTATTTTCCTTTTCTGTTTCTCCTTTTATTTAATAACCTAGCAAATTGATTTGGACAAGTTCTTGGAGAAAAAATTTATTAAATATTATTATCTGGGTGGACCTGGGAGAGCCACTGCACACTGGTGAAATTAACCATCAGGATCAGGTGTGCATTATGGGATCTGCTGGGTGCTTGTGACCCAGTTTAGCAACTGGAAGAAACAGGATGTCCTAAATCTAACTCAGTTGGCATTTCTTATCTGTTTATTTATCTAATGAATATAAAATTGATTCATTCACATTAACCATTTTTTTTCTTGTTAATCTAATTTTACAAGCATTAATTCTGAAATAAACCCAAAAATTAGCCACAAGAAATAAAAAATAAATCTGGAAATAAACCAGAATTTTTTTCCATGCACACCCTCCTACAGAGGTGCCACGTCTCACTCGATAGGAGTGTGTCCCCCTCATTTCAAGGCTCTCACTCTCACACTCTTTGAGCCCCTTCCCTCAAGCATTAGAGCCTCAGTATCAGTGCCCAGCCAGTGAGAAGAAATCCGAGTCCAGCTTGCTCTGTATTGCCTCCCCCAGTGCCAGACCAGGTGAAGAGCAATTTTCATATTGCCGCCCCTATGTCTATATCCTTTCAGAGGCTCCAAAGGCAAGCAAATATTTTATGCTGTTTTTCTTTTACATTTGGAAAGCAATATTACATTTAAATCTTTCTAGATTTATACAGTAGATACACCATTAGAAAAAATCTCACTCTGCAGTTCACTCTCTGGGATGGTTCAGCCTTGGTATCTCTGCTCATATCAAGCAGCTATGTACCATGTGACAAGCGAGAAAGAACGGGATTCTACTTTCCTGTGTCAGAGACTGTCAGAATGGGGAACTGGGTCATCTCACATGAGATAACTCTCAGAGTCATGTATCTGGCTGGAAAAGACAACAGTCCTCGCAGACAAACTGAGTTGTGTTCTACAACCACATACTGGAGTGAAGAATCTCTTCCCATCTCCTCTGAACAGGAAAGTTCCCTAACCCTCATCATGCAGCTTCAGGGAACTCTGCTACTTCCCAGCATCAGGACCATGGTCCTCATGGTCTGGATGCTGAGCGGGTAATTGCATGATAATGTGGGGTATTTTAGAAACACCTCATGTGTAAATGGCAGCATTTACATGAAGAGACTGGCACACATGTGTATATGCCATTTTACAACAGGAGCTATGTAAACCTGGGGATGCTTAGTATGTTTAGATGTCAAGGGGTGTGGCCAGGGCAGGGAGAGAGAGTGCTTCAGCAGGCCTAAAATATAGATGTGGATTCCCCACGTCATTTAGGGAATTGATATCTGTAGGAAAAAGCATAGACGTTGGCATTTATAGTTGCCCCAAAGCACGTATAAGTGCCTACTGGAAGTCCAGCATCCCCCAATTACCACTGCCAACATCCAATTCCCTCTGGACCCCTCTTGAGAGGCAACTGCCCTGACCACCCCCACCCTTAGATCCAATCTTCCTAGCCGATCCCACTGTGGAAAGAATCACACGCTGGAAGCTCCCACCCTCCAATCCCCACCCCGGTCTTACTGGGTGTCCCTCATGCAAAGTGGAGCAGGAGAACCCCCCAGTCACTCCTGTTCTTGGTACCAGGACCCCCAGACATAATCTCATGGTTTTACTTTAGGGCTAAGGTTGCATTTTCCCCTTATCTAGGGAGGATCAGACAGTCTAAGGGAGTGTCCGAGAGATTCAGATGACAGGGGTACTGGTGTTGCAGGACTGGCTGCCTGTCTACAGGAGGAGCAGTAATTTTACAATCTACTCCCACATATATGGTATCTGAGGGCTATTTCTATGTTTTTTTGCTCATGTGCAGTTTTCTAAAATCACTGTTCCCACTGGATGTGGAGAGATATACACATGCAGTCCTGCACCGATTCTACAAGAGGCTCTCTATTTGGCACAGCCTCCTGTAAAAAACTATCGAGGTCATTCTGAACCATGAATAGCTATTCGTGCCAGCTTCAGCCCCCAACTAACTTCCCTGCCGGCTGTGCGGAGAAGTTAGTCAGAGGGGGGGAATGGGCGGCCTGGGGTCAGAGAGTGGGCAGGCAGCGGGCGGTTGCTGGCCCTGGATATACCGGGCCAATTCTAATGTCGGCCCTGTACGGCCAGGCCCGGTGAAATGGCCGGGGAAGTTATTCCACCTCTGAGGTGGAATAACACCCCTGGATGTTTGTTCGTTTTTTTTTTTTTTTAAATTTGGGGTGCAGAAGGGGCTGGAAGGGCCAGGGGACATTCCACGCAGCCCGACCCTGGACTTTGGAGGCCGGATCGGGGGTAGGACTGTGAGGAATTTACAGTTTTAGTTGGCGGGCAGCATTGCGGCTTTTAAATGGCGCCATAGCGCCTTGACTCCATTTAAATGCCCTGACTGAGTTACTGGGTGCTGAAACGCTGTCCCAGGCTGCACGTGCAGGACTGTTCTTGATTTTGATCTTCTGGGGCTAGACGTGCCCGGCAGGATCAGAATCTCGATCCCCTCTGTGCATTCGGTTCACACCGGACGCACAGAAGGGATGGACTTGCGGGACAAAATTGGGCCCTATGGGAATTCTCCCGGTCCTGACTTGAACATGCTTATTCCCCTGGGCTCCGATAAATAGCATCACTTACCTGTGAGGACTTATATTTTCCATATGTGAGAATACAGTGTACAGGTAAATAGAGTGCATTACTCAGCTGTACTCTGTAATATTTCCTATTACCCAGAACAGTATTTATTCTTACTAACCTGGGTATAAGGCAGTAATTGCTCTTTCTCTTGATTCCTGAAGATCCCAGACATTCAGCTCTTCCTCTTCTTTAATCCTTGATAATATATCAGGATTGAATCCTTCAAAGCCTGTTTCCAGGAATTAATATGAAAAATGAGTTATGTTTCCCTTATAGTCACTGAAAAATACACAGCAGTAACTCTCAGGGAGCAGCACATGATGGGGGAGAGGAGGAAAGGTCTACTACTGGCGTCCACACATAAAGCAGAATAATCTGGGGAGGTTATTATTCCTCACTTCGAGTATTCTGGTAGTGGAACAAGTCATATATTTTTATAATAAATAACTTGAATCACTGAAGAAAGGGAGGCTGTGATCGTTTGATATTGACTAAATAGATTTTCAAGAAACTGCACTTTATGTGGTCCCTTGGTATTAACAGTTGATTTAGGAAGCCCCAGTGACTGTCTTTTGGGATGATTGCTGAGCTCTTCAACACCTTCACCCCTCAGAATCAGATACAAGATTTTACACACCATCACTGTGAGAGTATGAAATTCTATGAGAATTAAAGAGGAGAAACACCTGCTGATGAAAGGGAAATTGTGGCCTAATGAGGGCAGGGTTCAAATTTTACTCTCCCCCATCATTCCTTCTGACTTCAGGGAAGTCCCTTTGGGAGTAATTTTATAACTGCTGACATTAGTGAGAAATGTATGCTTTGTTTTTCAAAAGTATCACTTACGTGCAAACTCCTCCCTCAGAAATCCCTCCTCAAACAGCAACTTAATTTAGGTACATACAAACCCTACAGATGTAACTTTACTCTACAAAGGGGGCACAATCACAGTATATAAAACCCATTTCCACAGTAAAAGCACTGCTTAATCCAAGGAAATAGCTTGGAAAATTACCCTCCCCTATCTCCCCTCACCTCAAGTGCCCACTTAGATTGTAAGCTCACTGGGGTAGGGACAGAATGTGTCTCAATTATAAAAATGCTGTAAGTTCCCTTGAGCTAAAACTGGAAAGGGGAAACTCGTAGGACATTTAGGATGGTCTTATGATCCCTCAGACCTGGATCTCATCCTGCCATCTTAAGACAGTCGGTAGGACTGAGACAGAATCCTGCTCATATCTGCAAGTTCCTGGAGTGAAGGATGTACACAGAAACATCTCCTATTCTTGTGTCTGCTAGAAATACAGATTCAGTCCTTACCTAGGGAAATCAGGGTCTCATAATTCTCCTTCATCACCTCCCTGTACAACTCTTTCTGTCCTTCATGCAAATACCTCCACTCCTCTTGGGAGAAAGAGACAGCGATGTCCTCAAATGTCACCTGCAGCTGAAACACAAACCAGAAACACTCAGGAGCAAGAGAAGGTGCTCAGAATGCCTTAGATTTCAGCTGGAAAGGATGGTGCTTCAGTGTTACATTTTCAATTGCAGGGGACAGCCAAAGGCAGGATCTGTGGGACTCCTGTGGAACAGCCTGTCCCTTGTCACTGAAAATTTGATACTGATGTACCATCTCCACCATCAGGAATGTGGGTGCAGGACCCATGCATCTTAGTGGATGTTTTAGACATGTGTTCACCTGTGTGTGGTCCTAGAATCCATTTCCCCCTTCGGCTCCCAGGTTTGCTAATCTACTATAACTATAAAAATGCCTCAAATACAGGACAAATAGAATATCAAATGTCACTGCCTGGATAAATCAGCGTGTAATAAAACCAGGGCCTGAGCTTTCAAGGCCAACTGCACAAGCCAAAGTAAATGTCCCCTTCCCACACTAGTTAAATCTAAATTTAGCACAGGATTCAGAAATTCAACTGACATTTTCTGGTACATCTGACAGTTTCAAAATTCACCCTGTGTCAAATTTAAAGGAAACATTTATGGGAAGCATTAATAGTGGTACTGTGTGACTACAGGAAGGTAGATGCTTAGAATGCACTAATGTCATAAAGGAAAGTGAGCACATAAGGTATCAGCGGATCAGCGCTTGAATGGTGTAGATCCTACCTTTCTGGAAGATGGCAGCATGTTCGAGTAAATGGGACTACTTCTGAACCATTTCAACAAAGTCAAGGAGTGCCTCAAGGTTCATCCCTATCATCCTTGATGCTTAATATATACATCCAACCCATCTGCAAAATCATTAGATCCTTCAATGTTAGTTGCATGTTATATGCTGACGATGTGCTCTTATACATGCCAATATCAGTAGATAAACTAGACCTCGCCCCTCTGACTAATTGCTTCAACACTATATCTGAGTGGCTCCTCTCACAAAACCTGCGAATCCAACACAAAAAGACGGAGGCTCTTTTCATCTCAAGGAATCCAAATTTCATACCACCCAGCTGCATTAAGGTAAATGATGCCGAACTACAAGTTAAACCTGATATACATTACCTCGGAGTGACGCTAGACCAAAATCTCGACATGAAGAAGCATGTAGCCAATACCGTAAGGGCGATCTACTTTAAAATCAGATCCCTCAGACACATACGCCCGTTACTCGAACCAGATGATTTCCACACCATTTACCAAGCCCTGATTATTCCCATTTTGATTATTCAAACTCCATACTACAAGGGCTCCCCCGGTCCACCCTGAATCCCCTTCAACTTGCTATGAATAGTGCAGCGCGAGTACTCTTTGGCGCATCCAGGAGAGACCATGTGACACCACTCCTGAAGCAGTTACACTGGCTCCCCATTCAAACCAGAATTTGTTTTAAGACCTTACTGATGACTTTCAAAGTTGGCAATGGGCTCTCCTCCTCCTCTCTATCTGGCCTCATCCAACCACTTGCACCTAATAGACCAAGAAGATCTGCAGAGTCCAACATGCTAGTAATACCAAAAGAAGCAACTAAATGCACCAAAACAACAGCTAACAGAGCCTTCCGACTCTGTGCCCCAAGTCTATGGAATACCTTACCAGCACATATCAGAGCAAACCCCAACTTGAGCCAATTTAGAAAGGCCCTTAAACATTTCCTCTTCACTAAATATCTCACGGACAGCTCCGATCCTCAGCCCCACTCGAATGATGAGCACCTCAACAATAATAGTAGTCAACTAGGCAAGCCCTCGCACCAGGCGTCCCCTACAATGTAAACACCAAACATTTTCCTTTCTCAGTACACCTCATATGTATATAGTGTACCCTTTTTCCAAGTTGCATTTCCTGTTTAATGTAATGACCAGACATATTTAAGTTGTCGGATGTTTCTGTTCCATTTAAACCGCGCTGATGGCAAATTGTGCGGTATATAAGAAATGTAAATAAATAAATAAATAAATAATAAATAATCTCCCTTGTGACATAGGTGTACATGTGCTGGAATGTGTGCGTGTAATAAAGACCTAGATGAGAAAGCAGGAGCCTGTGTAAATATGCAGTAGGACTAAGCAGGGTGCCTTCTTTCTCTGTTATTATTCAGTTTACAAATTAAACAAATAGCCCCTACAGTAAATATTTGGTTACAAGTTTTAAGCTACCACATATAGAATTTTATTATTTACTGGTCTAACTAATTTTGAGAACTTTGCAAAGCCAGCAGCAATGGTAAGGAAGATATTTGATGAATATAGCAATAAGTCCACTGATGAACAAATGAGAATTTTAAACTCTAGAGCACTGTTTGATGTGTGGAGCCCTGGTTAGGAAAGCTTGAAGAATGGTCTAGAATTTGGCAGCTGGGATTTAATGTTAAAAAATGTAAGGTCATGCATTTGGGCTGCAGCAATCCAAGGGAGCAATACAGTATAGGAGGTGAAGTACTTTTGTCCACTAAAGAAGAGAGGGACCTAGGCGTGGTTGTGTCTGATGATCTTAAAGTAGCTAAACAGGTAGAAAAGGCAACGGCAAAAGCTAGAAGGATGCTTGGGTACATACGGAGAGGAATGGCTAGGAGTAAAAAGGAGGTGATAATGCCTCTGTATAAGTCTTTGGTGCGACCTCATTTGGAGTATAGTGTGCAATTCTGGAGACCGCACCTTCAAAAGGATGTGAACAGGATGGAGTCGGTGCAGAGGGTTGCTACTAAAATGATTAGTGGGCTTCATTATAAAGCATATGAGGACAGGCTTAAGGATCTTAATATGTACACCTTAGAGGAAAGGCGGGATAGAGGTGATATGATTGAGATGTTTAAATACCTCTGTGGCATAAATGTTCAGGGAGAGAGCCTCTTTCAATTGAAAGCAAGTTCTGCTACAAGGGGACATGGGATGAAGGTGAAGGGAGATACATTCAGGAGTGATATGCGGAAATATTTCTTTACGGAAAGAGTAGTGGATCTGTGGAATAGTCTCCCAGTGGAGGTGGTAGAGATGAGGACAGTAACTGAATTCAAAAAAGCATGGGACCAACACAGAGGATCTCTAAAGGTAAAAAGTGTACTGTTGTAGTTGTTGATATGGAAGGACAGACTAGATAGGCCATGTGGTCTTTTTCTGTCATCATGTTTCTATGTTTCTAATTTCAATATGCGCATGTCCTGCTTAGCAGTGGAAGAGCTCCAGGCTGAGAGTGTGAGTTTACGGTTCTTCCTTACAGCTTAGCTCGACAATATGAAAGTGCGACAGATTTGTACTGTGAGCTCTATAAGAGCACACTGAGTTAAGGTACAGAGAGAGCAGTGAGGACATTTTAATAAATTCATTGGTAGATATTTCTCTGTTCTTGGTATTGAGCTACATTTGAAATATTTCAGCTCACAACTTTTCTGTACTTTTGGCTGATTGGAAACAGAAAGGTTTAAACTTTCTTTTTCATTTACAGAAAGATGAAGCTTTTTAAATTATAGCTTGCTCATATTAAGTTAAATCCAGTTAAGTTGATCTACTCAGTTCTATGTACGTTTAAGTTAAATTATTATCTGTAAATCACCTTGGCAATCTGATAAGGGGGTATATAAACCAGTTAAATAAATAATAAAAAATTAATATTGTGATTTGAAATTCAAAATCTATCTGCCTTTCTATACTGCTATATATTATTTTTAAATTTAAGCTCTTATTTTCTCAGGGTTCACTCAAAACAAAGTGCAGAAAAGAAAGAAAGAGGCAGAGGAAGGAGAATCTAGAGAGATGAGATGAAGCAGAAAGTGAGGGCATAATAAAGCGAGAGGGGAGAGGAACAAGGAAGAGGAGGAACAAGGAAGAAGAGCTCAGGGGCTTTTCTGGATTGAGCAGTGTCTGGCGCATTTCTTCTGTTTTCTCTATGCAGCGTGTGTGTATCAGAGGGTAGGTGGCATTGCCTGGCACTGTGTCCCTTGCTACCCACCTCCTGCCAGTCTCCTACCTGCTGAGCAGAAAACCCTGCAGCCATTCTCCTGCCCTTCCCACAGCACCAACTCCAGCCCTGACTCTCTGCAGGGCCCCCTAGGCAGCAGCTTTGCAGGATCAGAGTTTGCTCTCAGTCTCAACTTCTCTCTGGTGTTGCAGGATGTCAGTACTGACTGAACAGTACAGTAAGAACCGCCCCTTCCAGGAGGAGGTGATGTCACAAAGGCTGTCCTACAGCTGAAGGCCTGGATGCTGGGTAATGTAGTTTTACTGTGCTCTTTAGCTAAAGGGAGACTGCGAATGGTGAAAAATGCAGTCCTCTAATATTTAAATAAAAGCTAAATCTTACTGTGGCGAAAAGGAAGAAGGGGAGAGAAGAAAGAAAGTAGAAAATGGAAGTGAGGGGAGAGAGAGAGAGATCCATCTTTCCCAGAATGAGAGAAAATCAAAGAATGAGCATGAAATACTCTCTATAATCTTGGCGATAAAGAGGTGACATTGTGGTACGCTATGGCCTATAAGATGTGAAAGGCCTGTAAGTTAGGCCTGGATTTCTAACCCCCTCCCCCCCCCCCCATCCTGTGTTAGAGTTGCTAAGAATTAAAAGTTAGAAAAATCAGTTTATTGCAAAGCTTGCACAATATCTCCATACTAAATGGATACTTTTGCATTCCTGAAGCCAGAAATGACCTTGCAGTAGAAATGTATCTATATCTAGAGACTTTGCCTTTGTTAGAATTGTCTAGGAAGGGGGAACAGAGAGCTAAGCCCAGAGAGGGTCCCCGATTGGATAGGTGTGAGGGGTGTTGGGACCAATAGAAAGTTTGCATGTATCAAACTGTTAGAAATGTATATAATGAATTTGCTTCTGTATAATTTTGCTCAGTCATTTTTGGACTCGTTCCTGTCTGGGCCTTGTGCACAATAAATTGGCTTGGACCCTGTAACGACTCCTGGTATTATTTGGTTGTCTGCACTTCTCTGCTACATATTCTTGGTGCGTTGGCCGGGAATGTGCAAGTAGGGGATGGTATACAAGTAAATATACCACGATTTACCGCCTCTAGGTTTGGCCCGGTTGGAACCGTGTCTGTCCGACCGCGGGGGAAACCTCAGGCGCCATCGGTCCTCTTGTATCGGAGAGGGTTCCACCTTGCCTCGGCAGACTACTGGGTCCAGCTGGCCAACACCTCCGAACCCGAGGGGAGTCCAGGATCCAACCCATGACTGGTTTGGTATCGGGGACCGGATCCGGTGATTAGAATTTTCTTTGCTATTTAGATAGTCAGTTGGGGAATTTTTGTATGGTAAAAGAGAGCTTGATCACCTCTCACGGGCGGTCTGAGTAAGCCTTGCATGAGAATTCGCGAGGCAGAAACCACCGACCCTATGGTATGGTTAGTCAGTAAGGCCTGGGAATTTTGGGAATAACGTTGCTAGCATGTTTGTCTGTGTGTGAATGAGAGGTCTTGAAATACAGACCAAGCAAGTGCGGACTCCTGAGTAGCGCAGTTCCTGGCCGGGCGACCGCGCCCAGGTCACGAAAAGGAGGAAGCGTTTGGTGTTTGTCCATCCCTAATTGTTTCTAGGGCTGTGCGGATCCCTTACCCACAGCCCGAATACCCGTTCCTACTGTTTATTATTGTGTGCATTCGTCATTATGGGAGGGTCGGAGTCCACACAAACTCCGTTGAAATGTATGATCAAGAATTTCAATAAGGGATTTACTGGAGACTATGGAATTAAAATGTCTCCATCCTGTTTAGGAATGCTTTGTGAAAGGGAGTGGCCTGTGCTAGTCCCCTCATGGCCCCGAAGGCACCTTTGATATTAGTATAGTCTCCTGTGTTCATCAGATTGTACGAAAAATGCACCCAGAACAGTTCCCGTATATAGATTCCTGGTTAAGCATTTGTGAAAAACAGCACTCCTGGTTAAAGCATTGCTATGAAGAACAGTGTAGAATATTATTAGCAACCACTAGGGGGACCCAGAGGCCTGGGGAAGAAAAGCGGCCTGTGTATTCTGCCTCAGAATCCCCAGATATTTTGACCGGTCCACCTCAGTACACATATAGGCTAGTTCCCACGGCTCCACTCCTGGCAGAGCCTGATGTAGCAATGATCAATCCATTATTAAAGACAAATCTAGTTGCTCAAACTGGGTGATAAATTGTAACTTATTTTGGTCAATCAAATGTATATTTATAATCTGATCAATCAAATGTATATTTATTAGTTCATTTGTAACTTATTTTGGTCAATCAAATGTATATTTATAATCTGATCAATCAAATGTATATTTATTAGCTCATTTGTTGCTCAAACCTGGATGATCAAAATGTAATGTATATTTTGTAATTTCTATGTGTCTGTGGTGTACCCCTCCCTCAAATCATACTGTATCTTTATTCTGATTCTGTACTTTATTCCCTTGTATTTTACACCATTGGTCCGCTACTGATCGCTGGAAGTGGCGGCTTACAAATGTATACCAAATAAATAAATAAAATAAATCACGGTGGGTTCCCCCTTCCGATACGGATCCTCTAGTTGAGGTGTTTGAAAAAATGGTTCTTATGGAAGTTAATAAAATAAAGGGGCATGTTTAATAAAAACCGCTAATTTGCGCGCCGCACAATAGCGCACTAAAAGCAGCACTTAAGTGCTTTTAAGCGCCCCGCACACGTACGACGAACCCCCGCTCAGGTGCACGTCACACTAACGGGCCCCGCCCAAGTACGTGCCCGCAAATGTCCGATAGAGGCGTGGAAAGGCTAACGGAGGGCGGAGGAAGGCTCCCGAGGGGCGGAGAGACGGGGTTAATGGGCGGGGAAGGGGAGGGGAGAGGCTCCCCGCACATTATCGGGGCTGAATTTCCAAATAAAAACTACCGCGAGGGAAACACTCGCGGTAGAGGGCATTTAAAGGGAAGAGAAACCATTTCCGTCAGCAATGTACAGTAAAACCGGGGAAACCTGAAAAACGTGAGCAGTGTGATACATGTGCACAGCACAAAAGTGCAAATCAAAATAGAAAATGACCACACCAAAAATATTTTAAATAGTAAGTCAGCTGGAGAACAGTTACAGTACTGGGCAAAAATAAAATACACACCCAGGAAAGCTCCAAGAAAAAGAAATGATGTTTGGAAGGGTCTACGGAGCGGAGACCCTTCCAAAAAATCATTTCCTGTTTGGGTAGCGTTCCTGGGAGTGTTCTGTATGGTTGCCCATGAATACCACTGTTGCCCAGCTTGGTTATCTTCTTTCCCCCTTTATTTGCGGTCATTTGCGGGGTGTATTTGCACGTTTGGCTCCAGACAAGGTGAATGAGCCCACAGTAAAATGTGCAGAGCAGGGTGTAGGATTCTGCCGGCCAGGTTTCCCATCCCCAGGGACTGCACTATCTCTGTGGCCACAGTGTGGTGCAGCAGACACAGCCAGTACCTCTAGGACCAGAGGGTCACAGGCTCAAATCCCAGCTGGGGCTCCCGCCAACCCAGTCCCCATATTTTACCCACCACTCAGCACAGATAGTAAAGACACTCCTTTATTGCAGAGAACAGAAGCATTGTGCCAACACCTGTATCTTACTCAACACCGCACACACACCATACCAATGGGCATCACCGACAGCCAAGTCCCCCAAATGCAGTCCTGGAGTGTCACAACTCATTCAGGTCACATGCTTTTCCAAGAGAAGGACATGGCAGCATGTTGGCGGAAGGGCACAGGTGTTGGCGGGGGCAGTGGCTGCTAGCCACACCAGACAGTGGGCTAGCCATGTGCAGGCTGGCACCGTCCACTGCAACAGACAGGCCCTGTCAGATGTACAGTCATCAACCTCCCAGGGACTTCAGCCAATCTGTGTCAACACGGTGGTGCAGTGCACACAGACAGTGTGTGCAAGAACAGAAGGTCACAGGTTCAAAGCCCAGCTAGGGCTACTGCCAACCCTGTCCACATATTTTTCCCACAACTAAACCGTGATAGTAAGGACAAACCTGTATTGCTGAGGACATACGCATTGGTAATACGCCTATCTTGTACCACACCGAGCACAGACACTATGAACAGGGGCATTACCTAGAGCAGAGTCCCCCAAATGCAGTCCTGGAGGACCATACACCATTCAGGTTCCATGCTGCCTCCACTACAAGTGCCTGTGCTGCATATCTATGCAACACCCCCATGGCATGTAGATGTAGCTCATGCATATTCATGAGGGACAGCAGGAAAACCAAAACAGTGTTAGGCACACCAGGACTGGAGTTGGGAACCTCTGCCGTAAAGCGGCAGACACACCCACACCCACACCCACAGGCCCCATTGGCCAATGCCTCCTGGAGAGGCCAGACATTGGGCCCTGCGTGCATCTCCCAATACTAGCACCTGCATACCTTAGCAATGCCACCCTACACCTGGGTATACGGTACACAGCTCTCAAACGTTTGCTATGAGTACTGGCAGATAGACACTCCTACTTTGAGCACAGTGTGCTCTTTGAGCTTCATCATAACAATCTTTCTGATGTCTGTGGTGTGTGCATCAGGTGTGGCCTCTGACAGTGGACACCACCCTGGGGAGTGACCACCAACAGTATTGCGTACCATACCCATGCCTGTACCGTGCCCAGGACTGGTGTGGTGGGCAAGGCTGATAAACTCCTCTATAGTAGCACAATGCTGGCATACGTGTGGGAGTGTGTGTCTGTCTATACAGTGTGTGTTGGATGCAAACACCTTCCACAGCCCACACTGCCAGCACTGTTGCCAGTATTGGCCTGCCAATGTGCATAATGAGCAGCAAGGTACCATGGGTATAGCTCTGACAGGGTGGGCTGGCCAGGATGCATCTGCACAGGGCATATGGCACTGCCTGGGACATTGCTGTGGCCGGCCACCACCTACACAGACAGGGTGACCTCTGTCTGTCCTGCTGGGGGAACACTCTCACCCTGACTGTGCAGTGACCACAGCATGTCTAGTCACCCCCATAGTGCTAGGTAGCATTCTGCTCATGTAATATATATAGGCTTCCTTTTGGGACCCAGTCACTGACTTATCTGCTGGTGTGTTTGGCCATCCCAGTTCTGGGTGCATGCATGTCCACCAGGACTAGCTAGCAGACTGTTTTCAGCTGGTCTGTGTCTTGATGGAGTGCCTTGCAGGGTGCAGTGGCTGAAGGCTTGCTGCAGGGGAATATCAGATAGTGGTGGGGGTGCAGTTTACCATATCCAGGCCTAATGTCTGTCTGATATTGTGTTATGGATTTATATAGAGCTGCTTTGACTGCCCTGTAGTGTGTCTGTTCCCCAGCAGGACTGGGTTGATGTTCCACTCTCCTGCCACCATTGCAGGGAGGTAGAATGTGGATCTGTTGATAGGAGACCCTGGTTTTGACCTGGGAAGGGGTTACATAGCCACTTAGGTTTCCATAAGGGCATCCCCTGACTAAGACAGATATCCAAGGTGTTCCGCAGAAGCTACCTATCCCACAGTTTAATACTGCTTATGAGCCCTGGCATGGGCTCTTTCAGCCATGGAGGGTGTTGTGGACCTGGTCCTGGGCGCCTCCTCACACCCTCAGGGTGAACACAGTACCCACACAATGTGACGGTGCGTAGCTACTCTGTGCCAGTAAAACACCCGGGCAGTACCCCCTACCAGGCCGAGGTGCTGTGTGGGTTCACAGGGACACTTCCCCCTACCAGGCCGGTGAGCTGTTGGGGTGCATTCCCCATCTTGTGTTCATCTGTGGGCAGCTGATTTGCATGTGCAGTGCATCATGGGTACAGGTGGCCTAACCCTATCCTAGTTATCACAGCAGACTGTCTGTGTGGTGATGTGCAGGCTCTGAAGCCAGCCAGGGGGGTGCTGATAGGTATAGAGCTGTAGCCCAATGGTTACTTCACTGCCTGTAAAGCCACAGGTCATGGGTTCAAACCCACAGTGGGGTTATTTAATAGGGTTTTTCAAAGTTGTTTTTATTTAATGTACATATGTTGATGCTAGCAAAAACACCATCAGCGTACTGTACCCATAGGGTGCTTTATAGTGCGCCCTATATGGGACCTTATGGTTGCCATCCATATAAGGTGCACTATGCATTATCCTGTGATGCAACATATATGGTGAGCTATAGGGGACATTCTAGGGTGCCTTGGCGGACATTGAACTTGAACATGTGCCTTATGGGCCTCCTTATGTTAACACGCTTTGAGGGTGCGTTTGCTAGTACTGATAAATAAAATAAAACTACTATGCCTCCTACAGCACTCATCCCCCTAATACATAATGCCTCTGCCAGCCTTGTTCACCGTGCACTGTGAGGGATTGAACCCCTGTTCCCTGCACCATTGGTCAGTGTCCTAACCATTTTGCTGTGGCTCTGTTCCTGTGCTTGTACATCAGCACGTCGCCTTATGCCGCACATTATTACAATGCCTCCTAAAACATCAGCGCGCCGCCTTATGCTGCCCCTCATTTATATGCCTCCTAAAATAATGCCTCAGTGAGCTTTATTCATTGGGCACTGTGGGGGATTGAACCCCTGATCGCTGTACCATTGGCCAATGTCTTCACCATTGGGGTGTGTTTGGGTTCCTATGCTTGCACATCAGCGAAATGCCATATGCCACACAATATTAAATTGCCCCCAAAACCATTGGCACACCACCTTATGCTGCCCATTATAGCAATACCTCTGAAATTAACACCTCACCCAGCTATGTTTAATGGACTTTGTGGGGATCAAACCCCTGATCCCTGCACCGTTGGTCAATGTCTTCACCATTGTGCTGTGCCTCTGCTCTTTGTCCT
The DNA here is from genome assembly GCA_033557465.1 of Ichthyophis bannanicus. Classification (NCBI taxonomy): domain Eukaryota; kingdom Metazoa; phylum Chordata; class Amphibia; order Gymnophiona; family Ichthyophiidae; genus Ichthyophis; species Ichthyophis bannanicus. The sequence goes on along the minus strand of CM066031.1, from coordinate 34,318,183 downwards.
GCACATCAGCACGCCACTTATAACACCAAGAATAATTCTGCCTCCTTAGACATCAGCGCGCCACCGTAGGCCGCCCAGCATTACTATGCCGCACGAAACATCAGTGCACCACCTTAGCCCGCACAGTATTAATATGCCGCAAATAAATACACCGCGCTGCCTTAGGCCGCACACTGTTCATATGCCACAAAAAGCAACATCAGCGCCCTGCCTTACGCCGCACAGTATTCATATGCCGCCAAAACCATCAGCGCTCCACACAGGATTTCTGCTACTCAAAAATTACTGACTCAGCCAGCTGTCTTCATTGGGCATTGTGGGGAATCAAACCCATGATTTCTGCATGGTTGGTCAATGTCTTAACCATTGTGCTGTGCCTCTGCTCTTCTGCCTACACATCAGCACGCCACTTATAACGCCAAGTATATTTCTGCCTCCATAAACATCAGCGCGCCACCGTAGGCCGCCCAGCATTACTATGCCGCAAGAAACATCAGCGCACCGCCTTAGCCCGCACAGTATTAATATGCCGCCAATAACTACACCGCGCTGCCTTAGGCCGCACACTATTCATATGCCGCAAAAATAAACATCAGCGCCCTGCCTTAGGCCGCACAGTATTCATATGCCGCCAAAAACAACAGCGCTACACACAGTATTTCTGCTACTCAAAAATCACTGACTCAGCCAGCTGTCTTCATTGGGCACTGTGGTGAATTGAACCCATGATCTCTGCATTGTTGGTCAGTGTCTTAACCATTGTACTGTGGCTCTGCTCTTCTTTCTACATATAAACACGCCACTTATAACTCTCAGTATTATACTGCCTCCATGGACATCAGCGCGCCACCGTAGACCGCACAGCATTACTATGCCGCAAGAAACATCAGCACAATGCCTTAGCCCGCACAGTATTAATATGCCGCCAATAAATACACCGCGCTGCCTTAGGCTGCACACTATTCATATGGCGCACAACATAACATCAGCTGCCTACCTTAGGCCGCACAGTATTCATATGCCGCCAAAACCATCAGCGCTCCACACAGTATTTCTACTACTCAAAAATCACTGACTCAGCCAACTGTCTTCATTGGGCACTGTGGGGAATCCAACCCCTGATCCATGCACTGTTGGTCAGTGTCTTAACCATTGTGCTGTGGCTCTGCTCTTTGACTTGTCCATCAGCGTAACACATATGCCTCCCGCGCAGCCATCTGATGCGCTAAAGTGCGGGGCATACAGGTGCGCCGTGCACCTTAACGCATATTCAAATTCTGCCTTTTCTTTTTCAGGACTGAACGCCCACTCCTTATATGGCATCCGCACTCTAACGCGGCCCGCACTTTAACGGGGTTTAGTAAACATGCCCCAAAAAGTCAGGCTCGCGCCCCATACCACAATCTCACTGCTGAAGAAAAAGCAGCTATCAAATCTTTACAAGTCAATAGCAACATTATTATAAAACCTGCAGATAAAGGGGGTGCAGTAGTTGTCATGGACAAATTACAGTACATTGAGGAAATTCATAGGCAACTCCGGGACACTACTTTTTACTCTCGATTAGCTGATGATCCTACACCCGCTTTAAAGAGATCTATTGACAATTTGTTTCTGAATGGTTTCGAATTCTGGTATCTTACTGCTAAAGAAAGGGATTTTCTGATTGTAGATTTTCCCGTCATACCCACTATCTACATCATTCCCAAAATTCACAAATCTATGCATAATCCCCCTGGAAGACCCATTGTTTCTGCCATTGGGTCCCTTTTGGAGCCGATTTCTCAATTTTTAGATATTCTGCTGAGACCCTTTGTTGAAAATATGTGGTCGTATGTCCGGGACTCTTCTCACGTCATAAATATTCTTACATCTATTAAAGACTTACCATTAGACACTATATTAGTCACGCTGGACGTGGAATCTTTATATACTAACATTCCGCAAAATGAAGCTTTATATATTATTGAGCAGGTTCTGTTCAAAAGAAAAGATCATAGACGCATTCCTACCATATTCCTACTTGATTTAGCTCGATTTGCTCTATGCGAGAATTATTTCTGCTTCCGAGATTTGTTTTATTTATTTATTTTATTTATTTATGTATTTATTTAACAATTCTTATATACCACAGTATTTGTTATCAGTGTGGTTTACATTTAACAAAGAATACTCAGATCAGAGAAGACTGATTGAGTTTATTTATTTATTTAGCTGTATCTATATCCTGCTTTTCACTGGGTCAAAGCGGTCAATTGGGGGATACATTTAACACAAGGGGATATGAGACACATACGCTAATACTTACAGGGAACATGGGCAATGGAGGGTTAAGTGGCTTGCCCAAGACCACAAGGAGTGCCTATAGGACTAGAAATCCCAGTCCCTCTGGCCTGAGATTGCTGTCCCCAGGTGGGACTTGAACCCCCGGCCCAAAGTACCTCGTCCTAACCACTAGACCACTCCTATAACAGGGAATAGAACTTGGAGAACATGGGTAACTATTTACATATTGACATATTTCAGGATAGATGCAGAATACATGAAACTATATACATAAAGATATGTCATAATAGATGATACTTGATCTGAAAGTACGTAAGAAGGTTCAGGCTGGCGAGAGAATGCTTGGGGCTTGAGCGTTATGTTGTGTAGGGGGCTCTAGTAGGGGATGGGGATGGTTTTCTTAGAGTCGGGGAAGCATCTTGAGAGAAATGGAGTAGAAAGAGGTGGTGTTTTATTGCTTTATTTGTTTTATAAACAAATCAAGGGCGTAGCGATGGGGTCCTCAATGGCCCCGGACGTCGCCAATCTCTATGTATCTGATTTCGAAGATAAGTTTATAAAAAATAACAATCCATTTAATATTCATGTTAAATATTGGCTCAGGTACATAGATGATATTTTCATTCTGTGGCAAGGATCAGTAGATAGGTTAGAGGAATTTAACGTGTGAATTAACAATTGTGATAGCAATCTACACTTTCAGTTTACGTACGAATTCCATCAGATTGCTTTTTTAGACCTCCTCATTGTGAGATCTGAGAAGGGTCTACATACAAATTTATACAGAAAACCAACGGACAGGAACCAATTATTACATTACACCAGTTTCCATAATGCGTCTCTCAGAAACAATCTTCCAATAGGACAATTTTTAAGAACCAGGAGGATTTGTACCTCCGATTACGATTTTGAAAAACAGGCTGCTGTCATGAAGGACAGATTTGTGGAAAGAGGTTACCCACATTCACAGATTAACAAGACATATCTCCGAGCCCGTCATTCCTCTCACACAGAGTTGCTCAAAGTTTGAGATAAGTCATCTAGTGTGGGGATGGTTTGTTCCTTGTTATATTCTCATCAATCCAATACTATAGACAAGTGTTTACGGAGGTATTGGTATTTGATACAAGCCATCCCTGGCTTTCAGGATACCACCTTGACTGTTGCCCACAAGCGGAACATTAACCTTCGGAACCTATTAGTACCGTCAACTTTCACTGAACGCAGATTTCTTTCAAAATATAAAGGACATTTTCAATGTGGTCACTGTTCTGTGTGTATACATGTAACATCTATTAGAAATTACTATTTACATCCAGGGAGTAACCGCAAATTCTATCTTGACGATTTTTCAAATTGTGCAACCAGCCATGTAATATATGTTATCACATGTCCCTGTAATAAATTATATGTCGGTAAAACCACACGCCCTGTACGCAGTAGGATAATTGAGCATAGGAGCTGTATTAAAAGAGCAGCAACAGAAAAACCACTTGTCTCACATTGTCGGACAGTCAACCATAAGGTATCGGACCTCAAATATTTTGTTATTAAAAAAGTTAAACTAAATTGGCGAGGTGGCAATATCGATGAAACCCTCTTGCGTCTTGAACAACGCTATATCTATAATTTGAATAGTTTGCATCCAGAGGGTTTGAACATGGAAAGAGATTTGTCAGTTTTTCTTTAACATTTTACATTAGATTATCATTCATAATGTCCGTTATTGATTAGTTCATTCGTATATTTTGGGTTGTTTGCCGGTTTGGTGCACATGTGTGGTGGCAATTGGGTGGTCCTCATGCTGTGCATTGTACAAGGTTCGGAAACAATAAATTTTGGATCCCTCTTTTTATTCAGCCATTTATATATGGGTCTGGTTGCAACAATGTATCTTTTAGGGTGAACTTTATCCACACTTCATTTTATTTATCGTCAGGTTCCTTGTTAGTTATGCTTACATATATGTATACAAGGACTTATTTACATTCATGACGTTACTTATTTTTATATTGATATTTATTCTTATTTTTCTTCTCATTCAAATACCTTCGGGTATAAGCATGATTCGTCTCGGCATCTTTGCTTGAGATTTGCATAACATTCATATCGCCATTCACGCGGCAGGACTAATAAGAATTAAAAGCACAGTTGCGGGCAGCTTTTGAATCCTAGCCTGTATGAGGTGACGGTCACTCCATCACGTTTTGGGGAAATTTCTTTCTTTTTTAAGTAAGTTACACTATTGTTTTTCCCTTTAGTTTTTCTACGGGTTACGTTTGTCTGACCAAGTGGTCATCCACAACACTGTCTATTTTTTGCTATTTTTCATGTTTTTACTTTTTTGGATACATTGTATGGTTGTCCTGTTCATTTAATTTGATATGTTTTTGAATATGTTTTTACATGTGCAGCTTTTAGTGTTTTCTTGAAATTGATTCTGTATAGGGATACGTGCATTCTATTAGTTTCGACGTGATCATGGGAAAGCAGATGCCCCTGTTCCTCCTTTTTCCTTTTCCTTTCCTTTTCCCTTCCCTACCCTTTCCCCTCTTTCTTTTCTTCCTTGTTTCCTTTTCTCCCTTTTTTTCCCCTCTCCCCCCTCCCGGTTTTTCATTTGGTTCAATTTAATAAAATATCAGTGGCTTTAACAATATGATTCAATTATAGACACGATCAGCACCAAAAGCCTTTCTTGAGCAACCACACACATATTTGTATTATCCAGTTTTCATTATTTTTTCAATATAGCGGTGGCTGCATATTTTTTAGCATGATTTGACTCGGCACCTTTGCTTGAGATTTGCATAGCATTCACATCACCATTCACTCGGCAGGGTTAACAAGAGTTAAACGTGCAGCCGCGGGCGTTTTTTTAATTCAGCCTGTGTGAGGTGACGGTCACTCCACCGCGGTTTGGGGAAATTTCTTTTAATTTTTAAGTAAGTTACATAATTGTTTTACCTTGCAGGTTTCCATGGGTTAGGTTGTTTGGTTAAGTGGTCATTCACAACAATGTCTATTTTTTAATCGTTTTTGGACACATTTGCATGGTGGTCTTGATTATTCAGTTTGACATGTTTTTAATATGTTTTTAAATCTGTAGCTTTTGCGGTTTTCTTGAACTTGATTTATATGGCGGTGGCAGCATATATTTTTTAAGCACGTTTTGACTCGGCACCTTTGCATGAGATTTGCATACCATTCATATCGCCATTTACTCGGCAGGGCTAACAAGATTTAAACGCGCAGTCGCGAGCGTTTTTCAAATCCAGCCTGTGTGAGTTTATGGTCACTCCACCGCGTTTTGGGGTATACTTCTTTTAATTTTAAAGTAAGGCACAAAAGGGTTTTACCTTGCAGGTTTCCACGGGTCAGATTGTTTGGCCAAGTGGTCATTCACAACAACGTCTATTTTTTAATCGTTTTTGGACACATTGCATGGGTGTCCTGTTCATTTGGTTTGATATGTTTTTACATGTTTTTAAATCTGCAGTTTTTGTGGTTTTCTTTAAATTGATTCTGCATGGGGACATATGTATTTTATCATATGTATTTTATGTTCCAAGTTTAAACTCCTGTTACAATGTAAGCACAGAACAGACTTCTGACTGTGCACCCTTGTTGTATGTAAACCGCACTGATAACAAATAGCGCGGTATATAAAAGTTATAAAATAAATAAATAAATAAAATAAATAAATCAGTTTTGATGTGATCGTTTGAAAGTAGATGCCCTTTATTTCCTTCTTTTCCTTTCCTTTTTCTTTCTTTCCTTCCCCTTTCCCTCTTCCCTTTACCTTTCTTTCTCTTCCCTTTTTTTTCTCCTTCCCCTTCCCCTCTTCCTGGTTTTTCACTGGTTTAATCTAATAAATATCAGTAACTTTAATTACAAGTTTAATTTATTGATACGATCGGCACTAAAGGCTTTCTTTAAGAAACCACACACACAAATGTATCATCTAGTTTTTTTTATTATCTTTTTAATATATCGGTGGCAGCACATTTTTAACTTCTCATACGGTGTTTGGTCGTTTCTGTGGGCAATGAATCGGTTTCATTACGGTGTGACATGATACATCCGGCCTCGTCCCTTTCTCTTTCTTTTTATGAATGTATTCATGGCAGATAAATGTTTCGGTGGTCACGTTGACGCTGCCTTCTCATATATATCACACACTTAATATAAGTGATTTCAAAAGCATACAATTTTCAAACGATTAAGTTCACACATAAACAATTCTTTTACTATTCCTTTTACAGGATCAGGTTTCACCTACTCACTGATACTGTTCATGTGTTCTCTCATACAGGTAACATTTCACTTTTTTAGTTTTATTTTCGTTTTCACATGACATAAATCATTTGTGTTTACAGAATAATTTAAGTAGATTTTAGATATGAACATTTGACAACATTTTATTTCAAGTTTTAGATTGTCTCTATTTTATAAGATACACGTATTAACAAGCAGGCAATCGCCACAACAACCATTACTTTTTGTTTTTTGTTTTCTGTCCTCATCCCTCATTGGGTTTCTCCTCCCTCTGAATGATTTTTTAATGATGATTTTTAATGGTATTTGTTATTTTGCCTTAGGTTTATTATTATTTATTACAATACAGGAGATACTTCAATAATAAGAAGCGCCTAATACAGGTACGTCTTTACTGCCTGGTTATCATATCCCTTGAGAGTTTTTATTTATTTATTTAGTATATATGTTATTTAATAGTCTTTCACACATTCATTTTACGCACACTTTTGATGTTGTATTTATTTATTCTATATACAAACAATTTTTTATTCATTATGTTTTAATTCACATGTTTACATATATTTATTTATTTATTGTTTTATTAGTTTTTAGTTGATGTACATCATGTATTTTCTCATTGGTTTTCATATTTTAACAAATCAGCACTTATCTGTGTGACATCATACAATTAATTGGCTCCGACTTTAGCTGCACAATTGCATATATTTTATTATTATTCATATTTTATGTATGTTTTGATGTTTAAACATTGGTTTTTATACATTTTGGCTTGTTTTTCCTGTTCTCATTTTATATGCATGATATAATTTGTCTTATATTATACATTATGTTTTAGCCATTCAAGCCCCTGAAGAAGGCTTTTACGAAACACGGCCTGTGTCGGGCCAGTGGCTGAAGAGGAATAATTTTAATAAAGGTTACATTTTATACGTCCCTTCATTGCAATCCACGTTTCTTACTGGGTGGTCTATTTGCACGTGGTGTCGTGCTATTTTTGTTGGACTGAGAGGTCTTGAAATACAGACCAGGCAAGTGCGGACTCCTGAGTAGCGCAGGTCCTGGCCGGGTGACCGCGCCCAGGTCACGAAAAGGAGGAAGTGTTTGGTGTTTGTCCATCCCTAATTGTTTCTAGGGCTGTGCGGATCCCTTACCCGCAGCCCGAATACCCGTTCCTACTGTTTATTATTGCGTGTATTCGTCATTATGGGAGGGTCGGAGTCCACGCAAACTCCGTTGAAATGTATGATCAAGAATTTCAATAAGGGATTTACCGGAGACTATGGAATTAAAATGTCTCCGTCCCATTTAGGAATGCTTTGTGAAAGGGAGTGGCCTGTGTTAGTCCCCTCATGGCCCCGAAGGCACCTTTGATATTAGTATAGTCTCCTGTGTTCATCAGATTGTACGAAAAATGCACCCAGAACAGTTCCCGTATATAGATTCCTGGTTAAGCATTTGTGAAAAACAGCCCTCCTGGTTAAAGTGTTGCTATGAAGAACAGTGTAGAATATTATTAGCAACCACTAGGGGGACCCAGAGGCCTGGGGAAGAAAAGCAGCTGTGTATTCTGCCTCAGAATCCCCAGATATTTTGACCCGTCCTCCTCAGTACACATATAGGCTAGTTCCCACGGTTCCACTCCTGGCAGAGCCTGATGTAGAAGCCCAGCGATCACCGCTGCAGCGGCAAAGAGAATCCCCTCTCCCAATTGATAGCCCCGAGTCCGGCCCGAGTACATCGGGGGGACAACTGTCCTCTGATGATATTGAGAGTGGAGGTTCTCCTGCCAGTTCAGGGTCACTTGCTGCCGAAGCCTATGCCCGGAAGGCATATGATTTAAGAAGTGCAACTATTAAGAAGGAAGAGGGACACCTTATGCCTTTGCGCCAGGTACCCGGCCTGCCTGTCCTGAATGAGCAGGGCCAGATGGCGCTGGGACCAACCAGCCTAATTTACGTACAATTCTCCACTACTGATTTACTGAACTGGAAGACTCATTATGCCTCCTATACTGAAAATCCTCAAGATTTAACTGATTTAATGTCCAGTATAATGCAAACTCACCAGCCTACCTGGTCTGTTTGCCGCCAGCTCCTGTCTACCCTCTTTACTACTGAGGAGCGAGGGTGAATTGTGCAAGTGTCCATTCGCTGGCTAGAAGAAGATCCTGTAGATGGAGCAGATGTAAATCCCCAGCAAGCAGCCATTGCAGCTTTCCCGAATGAAGATCCTGGATGGGATCCGAATAATGAAGGGGGGGGGGGGCGACGGCCCTGACCAGATTCCACCAGGCCTTGTTGTAGGGCCTGAAGAAGGGCGGCCAGAAAGCCATGAATATTGGAAAGTTGTCAGAAGTCATCCAGGGTCCAAACAAGAGCCCAGCGGCCTTCCATGAGTGATGGAGTGATGGAGTGATGGAGTGATGGAGACCAAGGACTTCCGTACAGTCTTCCAAGCAATAGTCACACCACATTTTGACTATGCGAATATCATCCTTCATGGCCTCCCCAAGAATACTCTAAATCCACTTCAACTGGAGATGAACGCGGCAGCCCGCATCTTATCTGGAGCTTCTATAAGGGATCATATAACACCAATTCTGATCGATCTGCACTGGCTCCCGATAAACTGCAGAATAACATACAAAACCCTCCTCATCACATTCAAAGCTATTAATAAATTATCTCCTGCATCGATCTCAAACCTCATCACCCTCACACCAAACAACAGACCCAGGAGACTAGTAGCAGAAAACACACTAGTTATTCCTAGCATCTCCACAAAATGGACACAACAAACTACTAACAGAGCTTTTGTGTCCTATGCTCCCAAATGCTGGAACAAACTACCTCCAAATATCAGATCAATCAGGGATATCACCCAATTTAGAAAGTCCATCAAGCACTACTTATTCACTCTGCACTTCAGGCTACCATACACCCAATAGAACCGGCCCCCACCTCACTCAGATAACTCCTACACATAACAACAACCCAGAACAAAAAATCAAAACGTAATAACACTGTATTCTTGTCAAACTCAAATTTTGATGTAACCTATCTAATGTATATATAATTATGTATAATTATGTAGATAGTTAGCCCCAGTTTACACCCAGTTTATCCTCCCTGTTATCTGTAAACCTAGATCAGTCATGTATTGACAGGTATGTTGTTGTTCAATGTAAACCGCACTGATGATGAATAGTGCGGTATATAAAAAATGTTAAATAAATAAAATAAAATAAATAAATTATCTGAAGCCTATAGATTGTATACCCCATATGATCCAGCAGCTCAGGAAAATTTGCGCATGGTGAATGCAGCTTTTGTCAGTCAGTCCCAGGAAGATATAAAATGAAAACTACATAAGATGGATGGATTTGCGGGCATGAATACAGCATAGTTAATAGAAGTTGCTCAGAAAGTGTTTGTGAATCGTGATAATGAGCGTCAAAGAGAAAGTGAACGTAAGATGAAGAAGAAAGCTGATCTTCTTGCTGCCGCTTTCGTTGAACCACGTGGAGGAGGTTTTCCTAATAGAAGGACCAGAGGACGTGGAAGGGGCCGTGGAAATGGCCGGCCCCCACTAGGCGTGAACCAATGCGCCCATTGCAGAGAAGAAGGACATTGGAAAAACGAATGCCCGCATCTTGACTCCTCCCACCCAAGGGGAGGAGGGAGCACCTGGAGAGTGGGGGGGGGGGGGCGATTCCAGAGTCATGGAGGAATGAATTGAGCACAGTTCCAGCAAGAGAAGGAAGAAGCTATTGAGGGAGTGGCAGTCGCAGAGGGCTATGAAATAGATGAAGACTAGGCCAGACCGGGCTCCAAGTTTACCCTGGGTCCCCAGGAGCCTATGGTCAGTTTGAAGATTGGGGCCAATTCATGGACTTTATGGTGGATACGGGAGCCGAACATTCGGTGGTGGCAAAGCCAGTGGCCCCTCTGTCTAGTCAATCTGTTATCATCGTTGGAGCTACTGGAGCTAGGGCCACTAAGCCTTTCCTGCAGAACAGCACATGTGAATTAGGGGGACAAAAGATAACGCAACAGTTCCTGTATATGCCTGAATGCCCTATTCCACTTATGGGCCGAGATATGCTTGCCAAGCTCCAGGCACAGATATCTTTTGCTGAAGGAGGAGAAATGCAGATGACTGTGAACTCGAAGCCTGCAGGACTAATGGTGCTGACTGTCCCCCGGGAAGAAGAATGGCGGTTCTACAGTGCAACACGACCAAGACAGCTAGTTCCTGTATGCCCACTGACAGCTTAGCTCTGCCTGAGGTGTGGGCGGAGGATAATCCACCGGGCCTAGCAAAGAACATAGCCCCCATCATTGTCACCCTCAAACCAGGAGCGGAACCAGTGCATGTGAAACAGTATCCTCTTCCACGACCAGCTATTGAAGGTATTCACTGCCACCTGATGAAACTATTGAAGTATGGACTGCTCAAAGAGTGCCAGTCACCCTGGAATACCCCCCTTCTCCCAGTCAAGAAACCTGGGACGGGAGATTACCGCCCTGTACAGGATTTGAGACAAGTGAATGATGCAGTTGTGACAATACATCCAGTAGTGCCAAATCCTTATACTCTCTTGGGACTGATCCCCGCTGAGGCCACTTATTTCACCGTCTTGGACCTGAAGGATGCTTTCTTCTGCATACGCCTCGCCCCCACCAGTCAACTTTTGTTCGCTTTTGAATGGCAAGACCCCACTACAGGAAGGCGAGGTCAGCTCACTTGGACTCGATTGCCTCAAGGATTTAAGAATTCACCTACCCTCTTCAGCGCTGCTCTCAACCAAGATCTTTCAAGCTATTCCGTGGACCCAAAGAAAAGGGTTCTTCTCCAGTATGTGGATGACCTGCTAATAGCCGCCAGTTCAAAGAGCGAGTGCTTGCAGGCCACTAGTGATCTCCTACACCTTTTGAATGAAGCTGGGTACAAAGTCTCGAGAGCAAAAGCTCAGCTATGTCAAACTGAAGTCAAGTACCTAGGATTCCAATTGTCCAGTGGAATTCGACGATTGGGTCCAGAATGTAAAGAAGCTGTATGCAGTATTCCCATCCCAACCACCAGGAGGCAAGTGAGAGCCTTTTTAGGAGCTGCAGGTTATTGTCGTATATGGATACCCAACTTTGCTCTGCTGGCAAAGCCATTATATCAAGTCACCAAAGGAATGGAACGATCTCCCTTGGAATGGGGACCAGAACAGGATGCAGCATTCCGATCTCTGAAAGCAACTTCAACGCACCTATCTTCGCCGGGCCGAGCACTGTTGGCGCAAGCACCCTTCTGGCTCCTCCCTGTTCTCCTTTCGTTATGAGCATCGCCACTATCGGGCCATGATTACCGAGGCTAAACAGTCCTATTTCTCCGATCTCATCGCTTCCTCCTCTAACTCCTCCCGTTGCCTGTACCAGGTATTTCATTCATTATCCTCTTCCTCATCTCGTCCCCCTCCAACGGCGCTCCCTTCCTCCGCTCCCAGTCCGATGACTCTCGCTTCCTTTTTTGTCAACAAAATCCAGTCTCTTCGCTCTTCCTTCCCCTCTTGCCCCCCTCCTCTCTCCCCCTCCCTCTCCTTCTGCCTCTCCAAACGTCCCCTCTCCCCCTTCTTCTGGTGCCTTCCCCAATACATGGCACTCCTTTCACCCAGTTTCTTCTGCTGAACTCCTTAAGGTCCTTTCTTCATCTCGCAAGACAACCTTCCCACTTGACCCTCTCCCCTCCACTTGGCTTCTTGATCCCGCCCTCCAACTTCTCCCATATATCTTGGCTATAGTCAATTCCAGCCTCACTTCCGGCACCTTCCCCACCCAGTGGAAACATGCCATGGTTCGCCCTCTCTTGAAGAAACCCTCCCTCGATCCCAGTCTCCCCGCAAATTGGCGCCCAGTCTCAAACCTTCCCTTTCTCTCTAAAGTTCTCGAATCACTAGTCTTCTCTCAACTCTCAGCTCATCTTGATTCCACTCTTTCCCTTCACCCCCATCAATCTGGCTTTAGGACTGGGCACAGCACTGAAACTATACTTCTTGCCCTTCTGAGTGAACTCCACCGTTCTCACGATCGGGGTGATTTATCTATTGCTGTCTCTTTGGATCTCTCCGCCGCTTTTGATGTTATAGATCACCGTACCCTTCTTACTTGCCTGTCTGACTCTGGTATCTGTGGCACTGTGCTTCACTGGTTCAGGTCTTTCCTCTCTCTTCGCACTTTCGCTGTCCATTCTGGCACCACTGCCTCGGACCCTTTCCCTTTGCACTGTGGTGTCCCACAAGGCTCCATTCTCGCCCCTCTGCTTTTTAATGTTTTTCTTGCCCCACTTGCCCTCCTCATCCAGCAGTCTGGCCTTTCCTCCTACTTTTATGCCAATGATATCCTTCTTATCCATCATACCAACTCTGTATCCCCGGACCTCTCTGCTCTTAACCACTGCCTCGATCTTATTGCATCCTGGTTCTCTGACAATCTTCTTTGTGTCAAACCCTCTAAGTCCTCAGCTATCTGGTTCTCCTTCTCTACCTCCCCTCCCACCTTAGCCCCTACCATGTCCTCCCTTCCCATCCCGCTTGTCCCCTCTCTCCGCTACCTTGGTGTTACCCTTGATTCCTCTTTGTCCTTTCACCCCCACATTTCCTCCCTTGTTCGAAACTGCTTCTTTCATCTTTGTCGCATCCGTTCCCTCCGGCCTTACCTCTCTGCCGATTCTCTTACTATTCTGGTCCTCTCCCTTATCATCTCCCGCTTAGACTACTGTAATTCCATTTTTGCTGGCCTTCCTTCTTATCAAATTCATCGCCTTCAGCTCATTCAAAATACTGCTGCCCGTTTGATCACTTTCTCTTCCCCTCATGATCACTTCACTCCTTGCCTTCTTTCCCTTCACTGGCTTCCCGTTAAATTTCGGTTAATTTATAAATACCTTATTACCACCCACAAAGTTCTTCACACAGGTACTCCCCAATATTTATCCAACCTTATCTTCCATCAACCCATCCCTCGCCTTCTCCGTTCTTCTCACAGTAACCGCCTTTTTCTTCCCTCCCCGTCTCAAGCCCATCTTGAACTTACCCGTCATTCTGCTTTCTTTTTCTTAAGTCCTGCTCTATGGAACTCTCTTCCCCATTCACTCCGCACCGAACCTTCATTTCCACATTTCAAAGCCCTTCTCAAGACCCATCTGTTTTCCCAGGCTTTTGATCTCCCAGCACCCCCCTGACAGTTACTCAGGCCCTTACACCATATACTATTCCAACCCTTCCCTTTCTTCCTTCGTCCTTCCTGTTGCCCCTAACTCTTTAGCCATACTGCTCTGTCTCTTTCTTTCTTTCTATCTATTTCTACAGCACTTTCCTGTCATTTGAATGGCGTTCCTTTTCCCTCTTTAATTTTCTGGCAGCCTGCTTTTATTGTACACCGCTCTGATACTCCGGTTTGGGCGGTTTATCAAGTCTCCTAAATAAATAAATAAACGTTGATGTCGTCACCAGCTCTGGGTCTGCCAGATATACAGAATCCCTTTCGCCTCTATGTTCATGAGTCACAAGGAAATGCTTAGGGAGTGTTGACTCAATCCCTTGGATCCTGGCAGCGACCAGTAGCTTATCTAAGAACATAAGAACATAAGATATGCAATACTGGGTCAGACCAAGGTCCATCAAGCCCAGTATTCTGTTTCCAACAGTGGCCAATCTAGGTCATACGTACCTAGCAGTTTCCCCAAGGGACACAGGTTCCACAATGCTTGTATTGGTTCAAGCATTGATATCCTGGGTCCCTTCTTAATAATGGTTTATGGACCAAAGCAGCTGGACACTGTAGCAAAAGGCTGGCCCCCTTGTCTGAGAGCTGTTGCAGCTACAGCCCTCCTCGTAGGCGAAGCGGACAAGCTCACTTTGGGACAAAATCTTTGTGTTGTTGTACCACACGCTGTTCTGACTCTTATTTATTTATTTATTTTAACAATCACTTATAGACCGCATCTTCCAGAGATCAGTTGCGGTTTACAATAAAACAATCAACAAAGCAGAAGCTTGGTTTTACATTGAACATCTTGTAACAGTAAACATCTTGTAGCAGAAACAGATATTAGCTAACAGCATATATTAATACATGTCAAAACAAAAACAGACATTATAAACTATATACATTTACAAGTTTGGGGGCACTTTGAAATTGAATCACGGACTATATTCGGCTCTGTGTATTATCTGTTTAAGTTGTAGGATTTAATCTAACTCAGTTAAGTGTCTTTTAGCCTTTATCCAAGTTAATTGAAGGATTATCTGTGTTGCAGTAGTGCATAGTAAATAGATAGGTTTTCAGTTTTTTGCGGAATTCTCTAATCTCGGTTATAGTTCGTAGGCCCTCAGGAAGGGAATTCCAAATGGTTGGGGCTGCGTGTGAAAAGGCTCTGTTATTAGTTACTTTATTTGCTTTTATGAAATCATTAGGGGTCCTTAGTTTATTTGAGTGGCCTTTTCTGTGAGTAGCTTTTTGTGGTTCTTTGCTAATTAGTTTACTTAGTGTGCTTGGAGCCATGTCATATAAGGCTTTGAATGTAGTTATAGTTGTTTTATATATTATCCTGCTTTGTATTGGTAACCAGTGCAGGGATGCTAGTATTGGTGTTATGTGTTGGAAGGAGTGTACTTTCATTATAATTCTAGCTGCTGCGTTTTGTGCTACGGTAGTTGGATTCTTTTAATATTTTGTTTTGTTGTGCCTATAAGAATTAGATTGGCAAAATCGAAGTGCGGGGTTATAGTAGCCTGGATTATATTAATGAAGTCTTGTAAGTGTACTAGAGGGCGTAGTTGTTTAAGGATTTTGAGTTTGAAGTAAATTGTCTTTATAGTGTTTCTGATGTGTGTATTCATTGTAAGATGTGTGTCTAGAATAACACCTAGGTATCTTATTTCATTTTTTATTTTAATTTCATGGTTTTGTAATGTTATGTGGGTTGGGGGAATATATGATTGGTTTTTTGTTACGATTAATACTTCAGTTTTTGAATGATTTATGTGGAGGTTTTGTGCTTTTAGCCAGGTTGTGATTTCATTGAAGCAGTCTGATAGAAGTTGTAACGGTAAATTAGAGATCGTGAATGGGATGTACATCATTATATCATCTGCATATAGATGATAGTGTACTCCAAATTTATTAAAAATATTGCAGATCAGTTTTATGTATATATTAAAGAGGAGGGCTGATAACGCAGAGCCTTGTGGGAGTCCAATTTCTTGTTTATATATAGTGGAAGTTTGGTTGCCTATTCTTACATTTTGCGTTCTGTTATTTAAATATGATGTGAACCATTTGTGTACCGTGGAATTTATGCCTATTTGTTTCAGGTTGTTAAGCATTATAGTGTGATAGTATATCGAATGCTGCTGAAATATCGATAAATAAGAGTATAAATGCCTGTTTATGATTATCAATTCCTCTCAGAAGCACATCAGTTAAAACTGTTAAGAGTGTTTCCACTCCATGGCGAGGCCTAAATCCATATTGGTGCTCATCAAGTGGGTAGGATGAGTCTAAATATTCCTGTGTCTGAATTTGTACAACTTTTTCAATAATTTTAGCCAAAAAAGGGATACTTGATATGGGTCTATACGAATTTGGTGAAGTTTTGTCAAGTGTACATTTCTTGAGAATTGGGCAGATTTGAGCATGCTTGAGTGTAGGTGGTAGGTAACCTTGATGTAGCGAAAGGTTGACTATGGGGAGAATGTATGATAGTAATATTGGGAGTGTGCTTTTTATCCAAGTTACTGGGCATGGATCAAGGAAGGAGGTTGTGGTGTTGAGATTGGTGATGATATTCTTTAGTGAATCTTTAGATATAGGGTAAAAGTCTGTCCATTCATCTAAACAATGATGAGTTATATTGATATTGTCTGGGCTTGTTATAGTTTGTATTGATTTGTTTTGATAGTGATTGGCTAAGGTTTGTACCGATATGTTGATAATTTCATTGCTAGATGATTGAGGGTTATTAGTTAGATTTCTAACAATGGAGAATAGCTCTCGTGGTCTATTGTAAGATTTTGATAAGATTGCTGCATAGTAAGTTTTCTTTGTGTTATCTAAGGTATCCTTGTATTTTGTGAGATGGTTATTGTATAATTCCTTATGGATGACTGATTTGGTTTTGCGCCATTTGAGTTCTAGTTTTCTTAGTTCTCTTTTCATTTGTTTTAGCGTGTTGTTGAACCATGGTGTTCTATTTATTTTTGGATGGGCGGGTTTTTTGTTGCATTGATTAATTTTGGCTGCATTGGTGATTGTGTCATGCCAGTTTTTGACAGCTTCGTCTAAATTCGCTGGGGATGATGAGAGGTGTGGGATTGTTGTATCTAGAAATTCGGTTTCGTTAAATTTTTTAAATTTTGTAATGTGATCACTTCTTTTTTTTTTTTTTTTTTTTTTAAATTTTATTTTTACAAATTTTACAATATAACAAGAAGTTACAAACACTCTTGTAGAAACAGAAAGACATCTAAGAAATAAACATACCAAAAACCCAATAATGGTACCTTAACAAAGAAATCATCCAAGACATCTTCCTCACTAGCCCACAAAAAAAAGGGGGTAGAGGAGTCATACAATTTATATAACCAAATATGCTAGGAAAATGAAAGCATTCGCAAAAGCACAGGCTAATCCATTATGAGAGATTAGGAGAGCCCCCTTCCGAGGACTCCAAGCGTCTAGCATTAATGAAAGCAGTAAGCTGGGATGGTTCGTAAAACACGTAAGAAATAGATTTAAACTTTACTAAACATTTACATGGGTGTTTAAGAAAAAACAAACCACCCAACTGCAATATTCCAGGACGTAACAGAAGAAATTCCTTTCTACGTTGCTGAGTGGACCTAGCCAAGTCAGGATAAATCCTAACTATCATTCCTCTAAAAGGAATATGTTTTTTCTTAAAAAAAAGCTTCAATAGCCATTCTCTATCAGACAGGAGAGCAAATGTAACCAATAAAGTAGAAGGAACAGGGTCTTCAGACTCAGAACTCTCCAACAACTCGGAGACATTTAGAATGTTAACTTGTTTCTGAGGACTACCCAAAATAACATTGCCACTATCAGGCCCCGCCAACGCTAACTTAGCTTTAGGTAAGTAATAAACTTTAACCAAGGGAGGAATTAAATCGAAGGATACCCCCAATACTTCTATTAAATACAAACGAAACATTTCCCTCGGAGAGATAGACATTAATCTTGGAAAATTAATTATTCTAAGATTATGCAATCTTAATGAATTGTCCATCTGTTCCAACTTAACCTGCGTGGAAAGAAACGCTTTCTTGAAAACATCCACCTGCTCTTCCAAGACCTCCACCTTCCTTTGTACTTCAGTTACTTCAGAATGGAAAACCGTAACTCTTTGCTGGAAACCATCCATGACCATCCCATGTTCATCCATTTTCTGTTCCAAATAAGAAACCTTCGGCACCATTGCTTCCCCCAGAGAGAGAATAGCCTGCCATATAGACTCCAAAGTAAAAGTCTCAGGACGCTGCAACGTAAATTGTAA
The DNA here is from genome assembly GCA_033557465.1 of Ichthyophis bannanicus. Lineage (NCBI taxonomy): Eukaryota > Metazoa > Chordata > Amphibia > Gymnophiona > Ichthyophiidae > Ichthyophis > Ichthyophis bannanicus. The sequence continues at coordinate 34,300,057 of CM066031.1, read as the reverse complement.
GTGTACAGGCACTGTCTTAGAATCTGCTTGCATACATGCTGTCTGCTGCTGTCCCCGGACCACAGGAACACACTGGTTCACAGACTCTCCTGCACTCAGCGACGTAGCTGATGCAGACTCGTGCAGCCCAGCGACAACCTGCTCACATAATTGCCGCCCCTCCGCTCCTGGTCCAACCGAGCCGCTAGACACTCCCACCTTCGGGAGGGAGCCGAGCTCCAGGAAGCCGTCTGGCAAGGGCTGTCCTCGGGAAACTTTCGTCGTTGGTCTCTCAGGGGAGAGAGAAATACCGGAAACAGATGCCGAGCCACCCGACTCCGGCGTACTGGAAGCCCGGGACTCATCCCCTTCTACTGCCGGTGCTCGCTGAGCGCGAAGAACAAAGGAATCCATAGGACCCGAAGAAATCGGCGTCGAGGTAGGGAGTGGTTGGGTGGACTCAGCCAAACCCTTACCCTTACGTTTCCTACCCATAGAGCAAAAGAAAAACGCGCTTACAGCGAAACTGCAGATGCAGCCATCTTAGTCAAGACTCCTCCCCCCTGTGATCACTTCTTATGTAGTTTTTGGTACTCTTGGTGTGGAATGTGAGATTTGTTTTGACGATGTAATGATCAGACCAAGGTACTTGTGTACATTCTACGGAGTCTGGGTTGAGAAGCTTGAAGAGTGTATTTGGGAGAAGAATAAGGTCAAGTGTACCTCCTTTTATATGTGTTGGTGTGTTGATTATTTGATGAAAGTCCATGTCTAGTATAGATTCTAGGAAGATGTTAGATTCCAGTGTTGGGAGTGATGGGAGGTTGAAATCGCCTAGCATGATTATGGGATTTTGTTCTGTAGATGAGCTAAGGAATTCAATTAGTGAATCTAGACTATCTACTTTTTGGTCAGGGGGTCTATAAATTAAGCAAATTCGAAGAGTGCTAATTTTTATGAGGGTGTCGATATTGTTTGTTATATTAGTTTGTATTGTTCTGGCATTTAAGATCTTTCTCGTCATTATAAGTACTCCTCCTCCTTTTTTGTTGGTTCTATGTGTGTAGTTTATGTCATAGTTATCATTATTAAGTTGGTTTAAATAGACTGTATCCGTTTCAGATAGCCAAGTCTCAGTAACACATAAAATATCCGGTTTTAAGTCAATTATTAAGTCATTGAAAATGGGGAGTTTATTTTTCATTGAACGTGCATTTATAAGGATGCAAGATAGTGAGGTAGCGTTATTGGTGCTATTTTCCTGTGCTATTTGTTGGCAATTAGTTTGTCTTATTTGTATAAGTTGGTGGTAGTTTATTTTTGCATGGTGGTATGGGTTTGTGTGTCCAATATGGTAGTTATTTCTTGGCGTTGTTTGGATTATAGGGATTGCCATGTGATTTTTGCTGGTTAAGCTTAGTGTTAGGTCAATTAAGATTGTCAATAATATGCAACTGTAGGATACTCTTAGTATCATGGTGTTTGTACGTGACATTTTCAATATATGGGTAGAACTTGTTATGATTTGTATAACTAATAGGTGATTCGAGTCTCAAAATTTAGTTGATGCTGAACAGGGTTATCTATGGTCTTTGTGGGAGTAGTATATAGATTTATATTGTTCCCTTAGGTGTGGGTGTGTAGTGTGTTATTCTCCGTATCCCAAGAGAAATGAACAGAAAGCTATGACTACTTTCAGCAGTTAAGGCAAGAAAGCATGCTACTGACAACAGTAAAACTACTTGCAACAAGTTACTAGCTGCCAATTACTAGTAAAAGGTACTAGTAGCTGTCACTGACAATAGCTAGTAGCTGTCACTGACAATAGTGGAGCTACTAGGACTAGCCACTGGCAACAGTATAGGCAGAATGAATCTACTGAAACAAGTTACTTGCAACAGAATAAGTTACTTGCAACAGTATAAGTAAGATTGGAACACAAAGGAAATTAGTGGCTCACAAATTCGCGAATGTTGAAGTATCAGAGCATGCTGTGTGAGAATCCCCGACTGCAACTGATGGTCAGTCAAGCTTTGAATCCTGCTACATTGTTACCAGTTGGTCCTGGCCCCCCTGATCATGACTGTTTGGAAATCATGGACACTGTGTTCTCAAGTCACCTGGACCTGACTGATGTATATAGAGAACCCTGAAAGGTCTTTCTTTGTGGATGGAAGCAGTCTCATCATCAATGGACATCGTTGTGCTGGATATGCAGTGGTGACCCTGGATCTGGTGGTTGAGTCCTCAGCTCTGGCCCTGAGGACTTCAGCACAAAAGGCTGAACTGATAGCTCTTACTAGGGCACTGATATTAGGAAAAGGGCTCCACATAAATGTGTACACAGACTCTAAGTATGCTTTCACAACTTTACATGCTCATGGAGCCCTGTACAAAGAGCGAGGGTTGATTGCCTCAGGAGGCAATTCCATCAAGTATGGCCCAGAGATACTGACACTATTAGATGCTGTGTGGGCCCCCAAGCAAGTTGCAGTTATGCACTGTCGAGGTCATCAAACAGGAGAAGGAGAAGTTGCACAAGGGAATAGGTTTGCTGACACCACTGCTCGAAGAGCAGCCACAACTGGACAGGTTTTGGCCGAAGATACCTCAGTCCAGGCAGCCTTGTTCCCTGTGCCCCTTAGTTCATGGGCTCCCAGATACACCACCAAAGAGTTAGACTATTTCTGTGAAAAGGAGTGGGATGTCCTAACAGAGGAAGGCTGCATAGTGTTGCCACCCCCAGAAGGAAGTTCACCTCCAGGTCCCACTGTAATTCCTGAAGCATTAGATCCAGCCTTTGTTCAAGCTTTCCACCAGGAAACACACTATGGGAAGACTGCCATGGAGAAAGCTCTCAAACCCCATTTCTGCATCACATTCTTAGGACCCCTGTCCACTTCAGTGGCTCGTCAATGTCTAACATGTGCCAAGAACAATCCTAAGCAAGGTCCTAATCCACCCCCAAGAGTCCAGTCAGTGGGAGTTACACCCATGAGTAATATTCAGGTGGATTTTACTGAAATGCCACAAGCCAATGGATATCATTACCTATTGGTCTTAGTCTGTACCTTTTCTGGGTGGGTAGAAGCTTTTCCCACCAGAACTGAGAAAGCCAGAGAAGTCACCAAGATTCTGCACCATGAGATCATTCCCCGATTTGGAATACCCTTGACTATAGGCTCAGACAATGGGCCCTCATTTGTATCCCAGGTAACTCAGCAACTAGCATGAGCCCTGCAAGTGCAGTGGAAGTTACATACAGCTTACAGACCCCAAAGTTCAGGGAAAGTAGAGCGTATGAATCGAACTTTGAAATCCCAGCTGTCCAAACTCTGTCAAGAAGCTCACCTGAAATGGTCCCAGGTTCTTCCTGTAGACCTCCTTAAGATACGCTCAGCCCCTACAAAGTCACTAGGAGTTTCCCCTTTTGAGATGCTATATGGGTGACCCCCACCTATAGTGCAAGGAATAAAAGGAGATATGAAGCAGATTGGATCTGAAATTACTAGACAAGAACTGTTGGCTCTAAGTTCTGTTTTGCAGAGTCTTCATACATGGGTACAAGATCAGCTGCCCATCAACTTAAAAGAACCCCTGCATCCTTTCAAGCCTGGAGCCTCGGTGTGGGTCAAAGAGTGGAGAAAGGCACCATTAGCACCGCATTGGAAGGGACCCTATGTTGTCATCTTGTCAACCCCTACAGCAGTTAAAGTTGCAGAACTCGAACCTTGGATTCATCACAGCCGAGTAAAGCCAGGTGCCGCTCCTGAACTTGGTCATTGGACTTCAGTGAATGACCCTGAAACTCCATTGCGGCTCACTTTGCGATGACAGACACTACTGTAAAAGACCTTGAGAATCTACAGCCCTACGCCTGCCACCCACTGGAAGCTGGCAGGTCAACGTATGGCAGAAGCCTGAGGATCTACAACCTTACCCCTGTCACACATCGTGGAAGCTGGCAGGTTAAGTACGGTGGAAGCTGGGAAAGAAAGACTTCATGTTCAGAGTTCCTAATTTTAAACTAATCCTCCAGAGACTGTGATCATGATGTTTTCTCATTTTTGCTTCATTGCTGCGGTAGCCCTGGGGTCCCTTGGAATGACTTTTGCCTTACCCCCTTGTGCAGCTTGTATAACAACTACCCGAACTGGGATAAAGGTCACTCAGACTTTTCTCTATCACTCTTACTACACTTGCACTGGTGTAGTTAGCCGGTGTGTGTATAATGGCACAGAGTTAAGTATCTGTACAAAAGGAAAAAAGTAAGACTTGTTTTAACCCCCATCAGAATCCCTCATACTATGGTTTAGAATTGCGATGGAATGATGAGGATGGGGCCCTCCTAAATGCCACAAGCCAACTTTTTGACCCCACAAAACCTGTCATGCTATGCTTTGATGCTTGTGATGCCATCAACCGAAAATGACTATTACAAATGTGGGTCATGGGAGCAAGCTTACTATCATGATGATAAATACATGTGTCCTGAAGGAGCATACAGGTGGGGCCAATGTACTGGAAAGCATTTATTTTATTTATTTACATTCTCTTATATACCATGCTATTCTGCATCAGTGCAGTTTACATTGAACAAACTGAAATTACATTGAACAGGGCATTATAACTTGGAGATAACTATTTTACAGGGAGCATGGGCTATGGAGGTTAAGTGGCTTGCCCAAGACCACAAGGAGCGCCTGTGGGACTAGAAACCCCAGTCCTTCCTGCCCAAGTTTGCTGTCCTCTAGTGGGATTTGAACCCCCAACCTTCTGGTCTGAAGTACCTTGCCCCAACCACTAGGCCACTCCTCCACTCCATCCACTTATAGTTCTCCATCCACTTATAGTACAGCATCCAAAGATGCATACTTCTGTCCAAAGTGGGAATGTGTGTATTATGCTACATGGTCCGGTGGCCCTACTGGGCGAGATGGGGATAACCGCATAGCCAGTTTAGGGAGGTTACGGTTACCTGAGCCCCATAAGTGCAAGAAAGGTGCTTGCAATCCTTTACTGCTCCTTATTCTTAGACCCAACCTGTGGAAGCAGGGATATCGATTTGGCCTACGTATAGCAGGGAGTGGAACAGACCCTGGAACCTTCCTGCATGTACAACTTAATACTAAGACCCATGTTTCCGCACATTATCGAATACACCATACTTTTTATGAAGCTATGCAAGCAAGGTTTGAGATTCCCCATACTTCCCAGAACCTATTTGTTGAATTAGCTGGAGCTGTAGCATCCAGTCTTCAAATTTCTGATTGTTTCTTTTGTGGGGGGACGAAGATGGGAGACCAATGGCCTTGGGAAGCACAGGAGTTGAATTACTATATCCCATACAATCAGACTGATATACATAAAACCACCAGTGAATGGGTGTTAGCTAACCCTATTGTTGGTCGTCTGTGCTTTGCTCGCACCGGACCACAGTTTACTATGCAAGTCGGACAGCTGGTCTGTCTAAGTCAGAAGTTTTACATTGCTACCACTAAGAAGACGTCCTGGTGGTCAGGCGTAGGTGCTCCTGAACCTTCAAACCCTCTAGTCATCTTCCCTAACCTTGCTAAGTTGTGGACTAATCTGGTTTCTCACAATACCTGGCAAGCCCCACCTGGACTTTATTGGATTTGTGGAACTCGAGCATATGCCAAACTCCCTTACCACTGGGGAGGAGCATGTGTATTGGGAACAATACGACCTTCTTTCTTTCTTCTGCCCATGTCCCATGGGGAACAATTGGGTTTTCCTGTGTATAGGAGTCGACAAAAGCGAAAAGCATTAAAAATAGGCCAATGGGACAAGTGGGATAATGAGGAATGGCCACTTGAAAGAATCATTTCATACTATGGACCAGCCACGTGGACACAAGATGGGACCTGGGGATACCACAGTCCTGTGTATATGATAAATCATATTATATGTTTGCAAGCTGTTGTTGAAATAATAACAAATGAAATTAGTAAAGCACTAACTCTTTTGGCTAAGCAAGCTACCCAAATGCGTACAGCTATTTTCCAGAATCGTTTAGCACTAGATTACCTGTTAGCAGCTGATGGTGGAGTGTGTGGAAAGTTGAATTTAACTAACTGTTGTTTGCAGATTGATAATGAAGGCCAAGTTGTCGAAGACATCGCCGAACAGATGCAGAAGCAAGCCTATGTGCCAGTCCAGAAATGGCGTGGACTGGAGCTTGATGGATGGTTTGGCTCCATGTTTTCAGGACTGGGTAGCCTGAAAACTCTTGTGTTTGTTGTATTATTAATATTGGCTGTGTGCTTGTTTCTCCCATGTCTCCTACCCCTTTGCTTGCGCACTATAACCTCAGTTATTGATAGCACTGTAGAGCGGAAGACAGCAACTAAAGTGTTAGCTATGTAGCAGTATCACCCTATACCCCAAGGTAATGCTTTTCAACGAGTGTAATATGTGATTTAGTTCTCACCCTCTCTTATTAGGGGTGAGAATAATCAAAGGGGGGAATGTGGTAGGCTATGGCCTATATAGATGTGAAAGGCCTGTAAATTAGGCCGGGATTCTAACCCCCACCATCCTGAGTTAGAGCAAAGAATTAAAAGTTAGAAAAATCAGTTTATTACAAAGCTTGCACAATATCTCTATACTAAATGGATACTTTTGCATTCCTAGAGCCAGAAATGACCTTGCAGTAGAAATGTATCAATATCTAAGACTGTGCCTTTGTTTAAAGAAACTAAGAAGGGGGAAACAGAGAGCTAAGCCCAGAGAGGGTCCCCAATTGGACAGGTGTGAGGGGTGTTGGGACCAATAGAAAGTATGCATGTATCAAACTGTTAGAAATGTATATAATGAATTTGCTTCTGTATAACTTTGCTCAGTCTTTTCTGGACTTGTTCCTGTCTGGGCCTTGTGCACAATAAATTGGCATGGACCTTTGCACAGACTCCTGGTATTATTTGGTTGTATACACTCTGCTGTAAGACGTCTTACACATTGGAACATGGAACGTACGAAGCATGAACCAAGGGAAGTTGGAGGTGGTCAAGAATGAAATGGAACGTGTACAACTTGATCTGTTGGGTGTCAGCGAACTGAAATGGACTGGCATCGGGCACTTTGCATCAGATGATCACATGGTCTACTATGCTGGAAATGAAAGAAAAAAGAAGAAATGGTGTTGCATTTATAATAAAGAAGAAACTTGCAAGAACTGTAATGAAATACAATGCAGTCAGCGAACACTTAATCTCTATTCGTCTACGAGGATTGCCTATCAACACAACTATAATTCAAGTATATGCCCCAACAACAGCTGCAGAAGAGAATGAAATTGAAGAGTTCTATGAACAACTACAAGCTGAAATTGACAGAACATGCAAACAGGATATCCTGATAGTCATGGGTGACTGGAACGCAAAAGTTGGCAACAAGGAAGAAGGCAAAGTAGTTGGAAAATATGGACTTGGCAACAGAAATAAAGCTGGAGAAAGACTGATAGAATTCTGCAAGACCAATGATCTATTCATCTCAAACACCTTCTTCCAGCAACACAAGTGGCGACTGTACACATGGACTTCACCCAATGGATTGTATAAAAATCAAATTGACTACATCTGTGGAAGTCAACGATGGAAAAGCTCTGTAACATCAACAAAGAGAAAACCTGGAGCTGACTGTGGTACAGATCATCAACTACTAGTATGCAAACTCAAGCTAAAGTTGAAAAAGAGCAAACCACTCATGAATGCAGTGAAATATGACCTTGAGAATATACCACTGGAATTTAAAGACTGCCTGCAAAATCGATTTGCTGCTTTAGATACAAATGACAGAGCTCTGGAAGAGTTATGGAATGACATCAAGAAGGTTGTGCTGGAAGAAAGCGAGAAGTCTCTACAAAAGGTGAAAAAGCAAAAACGGCCAAAATGGATGACGGAAGAAACTCTGAAAATTGCCCAGAAACGCAGAGAAGCTAAAGCCAAAGGAGAAAGAAAGACAATCACAGAACTCAACAGAGATTTCCAACGTGCAGCAAGACAGGACAAGGAAAAGTACTACAATGACACTTGCAAGGAAATAGAAGCAGAAACTATTAGAGGAAGAACAAGATCGGCTTTCCTAAAGCTACGAGAGTTAAAGAAAAAGTTCCAGCCTCGAATTGGAATGTTACAAGATGCTCAAGGTTCTATGATGAATGATGCTGAGAAGATCAAGAAAAGGTGGAAGGAATATACAGAGTTTTTATATGATAAAGATCAAGTGGACCAACAGCCGTTTCAACCTGTACCTTATGAACGGGAACCATTGGTGATGAAAGAAGAAGTTCAAGCAGCATTGAAAGCCTTATCAAAGAACAAAGCACCAGGCATTGATAGCATTCCCATAGAAGTATTACAGCAGTCTGATGCAGCTGTTACCGTATTTACAAGGCTCTGCCAAGAAATATGGAAGACAACATCATGGCCAACTGACTGGAAAAGATCTGTGTTTATACCAATACTAAAGAAATGTGATCCAACTGACTGTGGAAATTATCGCACAATCGCTCTGATCCCACATGCCAGCAAGATTCTACTGAAGATTATTCAAAAGAGACTACAGCCATACCTAGAACAAGAACTACCTGAAGTGCAAGCAGGGTTCAGGAAAGGGAGAGGAACGAGAGACATCATTGCGGATGTGAGATGGATCCTTGAAAAGACTAAAGAATACCAAAAGGATATCTATTTGTGCTTTATCGACTATAGCAAGGCTTTTGACTGTGTAAACCATGAGAAACTCTGGGCCACATTAAGAAGCATGAGTATACTAGAACACCTGATCGTTCTCTTGCACAATCTGTACATTGATCAAGAAGCAACAGTTCGAACAGAACAAGGAGAAACAGAATGGTATAAAATAAGCAAAGGTGTAAGACAAGGCTGCATACTTTCCCCCTACCTGTTTAATTTATATGCAGAACAAATCATCAGAGAAGCAGGACTGTATGAAGACAACAGAGGTGTGAAGATTGGTGGAAGACTCATCAACAACCTTCGCTATGCTGATGATACCACATTACTGGCTGAAAGTGAAGAGGATCTGAAACATTTGCTTCTCACAATCAAAGAACATAGTCTCAAAATGGGCCTGCACCTTAATGTAAAGAAGACAAAGATCATGACAACTGGCATAATCAACAGGTTCATCGTTGAAGGAGAAGAAATTGAAATCGTGAACTTTAACCTACTTGGATCAACTATCAATAAAGAAGCAACAAGCAGTCAAGAAATCAGACGACGCATTGCTCTTGGCAGAATGGCTATGAAAGACCTAGATAAGATTCTCAAGAGCAGAGATGTCTCTCTCCATACAAAGATTTGACTTGTTCAAGCCATGGTATTTTCAATAACATCATATGGATGTGAAAGCTGGACAGTGAAAAAGATAGACAGGAAGAAAATTGATGCCTTTGAATTATGGTGCTGGCGGCGAATACTGTGTATACCATGGACTGCCCGAAGAACAAACCAGTCGGTACTAGAGGAGATCAAACCTAAGCTTTCTTTAGAAGCTCAGATGACAAGACTTCGACTTTCATACTTTGGACACATCATGCGAAGAGAGAGATCATTAGAGAAAGACATCATGCTTGGCAAGATAGAAGGTCAACGCAAAAGAGGAAGGCCAGCAATGAGATGGATTGCTACAATAACAGCAGCTATGGGTACCAGTCTGTCAACAATGAGCCGCCTGACTGAAGACCGAACACAATTTAGGATAGCTATCCAGAGGGTCGCCATGAGTCGACTCCGACTCAACGGCACTTAACAACAGCAACACTCTGCTGCTACATAATGGTACAGAATTAAATATCTGTGCAAGAGGGAAGTATCAGGCCCTACCCAGGGGGGAAACATCAGTTTAAGGGGAATATGATATGTGATTTAATTCTCACCCTCCACCCTCTCCTATTAGGGGTGAGAATAATCAAAGGGGGGAATGTGTTAGGCTATAGTCTGTAAATGGCCTGTAAGCTAGGCCTGAGTCCCAACCCCCACCTGGGACTAGTGCTGTAAAAGGTGCAAGAGAACCAAAGTTTCAGAATATGTTTATTATGAAGTTTGTACAATTTCTCATGTTTCTTTAAGCTTGAAATGTCCTCACATTCCTAGAGCTAGAAATGACCTTGCAGTAGAAATGTATCTATACCTAGAGACTGTGCCTTTGTTAGAATTGTCTAAGAAGGGGGAACAGGGAACTAGGCCCAGAGGGGGTCCCTGATTGGATAGGTGTAAGGGGTGTTGGGACCAATAGAAAGTATGCATGTATCAAACTGAAAGAAATGTATATAATGAATTTGCTCCTGTATTTATTTATTTATTGTACATTTGTATCCCGCTGCTTCCAGCGATCAGCAGCGGTTTCTATACATGATTAAGGGTGGCTGTACAGGCCAGGAATTAGCAAAATATATATTGTGATTGGGAGAGAAAGTTAGGAACACAGCAAACTTTGGGTTACAGATTACGCTTGCTTACAGATTACAGATTACACTTGATTGCTGGGAATACTCTACATAAGATACAGAATTGCTGGGAATACTTTACACAGGATACAGAATTTACATATTTACATATTTACTGAATGCGTTTCTCAAAGCGGGCTTACAAGGGCAGGTTGACTTTCCGTAACATGGTGGACAGTTGGTAGTGGGATACAATGCCTAGGTTACATTGTAATGTGTTTGGAAGAGGTGAGTCTTAAGCTTTTTTCTGAAGTCCTTCAAGTCACTGTTTGCCCGCAACTCACATGGCAACCCTTTCCATAGTAGTGGAGCTGTAAGTGAGAATGCTCTGTTACTCGTAAACGCTTTAACGCTTTAACAGCTCCAGCTACAAGATTTTATCGACACACATGCACCACTTGACTCACACCAATTCGGCTTCCGCCCATCTCACGGAGTCGAAACCTTGCTAATAACACTCATGGATGACCTCATCAGAGGCACTGACACATGCAACCAAGGTTACATCCTCATATTCATTGATATAGCTGGTGCCTTTGACAATGTCCACCACAACACACTCATTAACAGACTCCTAAACCTAGGAATAGGAGGAACAATTCTACAATGGTTTATATCTTACATCACAAACTGATCGATACGCGTTAAATTAGGCCAAGACACCTCAGAACCCTTCACACAAGGACAAGGTATTCCACAGGGCTCGGCCCTATCAGCCCTCCTTTTCAACTTGTATCTTCAACCCATCACAAATATATTTAAAAAATATAGAGTCAACCACTACATATACGCAGATGATATCATGCTCACTCTACCAATAAACACAAATAATCCCACCTACCAGAACTTACTAGACTGTATCAGTGAAGCAAATACTTGGCTAGAAAATAATAACCTCAGCATCAACCTAAAAAAAAACAGAAGCAATGTTCGTAACAAGAAAACCAGATACTACTCTCCTTGAAACTATAACAATTAACAACACAATAATCCCAGTCAAAAAAGAAGTAAAATACCTAGGCATCATAATAGATCACACACTTAGTATGCTCCCTCACATAAAACAAACAGTGAAAACCATATTCTATAAACTTAAGACCATTCAACACCTACGACCAATACTAGACACACATGACTTCAGATCTGTTATCAGCACACTCATCACTCCACACTTCGACTATTGTAATAGTCTACTTATCGGCCTCCCTCTCACAAATACCAATATACTCCAACGAGCTCAAAACATCTGTGCTCGAGTAACAGCAAAAGCCCGCCTCACTGACCACATAACTCCCATCCTCGCCGAACTACACTGGCTCCCCATAAATAGTAGAATATCATACAAAATACTCTTAACCACATTTAAACTTATCAATGGCATCTCACCCTCACATCTAACCACTCTGATACATGCTCCAAAAGAACTTAGAACCCGCAGACAAAACGCAACCCACTCACTAGACATAAAAAAATCCATCCGAAAAACAAAAAAAACCACAAGCTCAGCCCCCACCCTATGGAATAAACTCCCACTAAGCCTCCGCAAAATAAAAGATCTCCAGACATTCCTGAAAGAACTAAAAACATATCTGTTTATAGAACACTTTATAGATCATAATGAATCCCCCCCATCCCGCACACTACACCTCCATAACAATCCTCCTTAACCACAGATCAAAAGCCTCAAACCTCAACTCACTTAAGAAAAAGCAACTCTTACAAACTACGATTAATAATGAAGGATTAATGTAAATAGTTACAGCATTACTAGCTAATGTTAATTGTAAAATTGTATAAGTATATGTTCCATGTTATTGTTCATGAAAAGTTAATTGTACATAGTTATGAAAAAAAACGCTGTTCCATGTAAAACCATGTTCATTATATGTTAACTGTAAACCGCCTTTGATCTTGGGAAAAAGCGGTATAGAAGAAAAGCATAAATAAAAATAAAACAGTTCTCCAGCACTTCGGGACACAGAGGGTATTGAGGTTTACTGTTCTTCTACTCCTGTTGGGAGGTTGATTGGTGATAAGGCTGTTGAGGTATGACACTGGCTCATTCCCTTCTGCCCTCAAACAGACTTCCATCCGACCTCTACTAAAAAACCTCAAATTAGATCCGCAAAAAACAGACTCTTACCGACCCATCTCCAGCATACCCACCCTTGCGAAAATAATCGAAAAGATAGTCTACAGACAATTGCAAGACCATATCGACACTGAAGCGCCTCTTGATACCTGTCAACATGGATTCCGGGAATCTTACGGGGTCGAAACGCTCCTCACCTCACTTCTCAACAGCTTAAACTCTGGCATCGACAACATCAAACAAGGCTTTGTTCTCATCTTTTTAGATATTGCGGCTGCTTTTGACTCGGTCTGTCACGACATTCTTATTGTCCGCCTAAGAGAGAAGGGCCTCTGTGGAAATGCTCTTGAATGGTGCAACTCTTACCTCTCAGAAAGATGGCAGCAAGTTCGCTCAAATGGTGAAACATCAGAGCCATTTCACCAAGGTCAAGGAGTCCCACAAGGTTCCTCTTTGTCATCATTATTATTCAACATCTACATGCAACCCTTATGCAACATTATCAGGTCCTTCAAAGTCAATTATATGATCTATGCTGATGATGTCCTATTATATATGCCATTTTGCATTGATAAGATGAATCTCACCACCATAACCAACTGTTTTAAAAACGCCATCTCAGACTGGCTACTGACTCAAAATCTCAGAATCCAGAACAAGAAAACAGAGGTACTTTTCATTTCAAGAAACCCCAAGTTCACACCACCTTCATTCCTTGAAGTCCAAGATGCTAAGTTGCAAGTAAAACCCCACATCCGTTATCTTGGTGTTACCCTGGATCAGAATCTAGACATGAAGACCCACATAGCCAACACTGTAAAGGCAATTTATTTCAAGATTCGCTCCCTTAGAAACCTTCGCCAACTAATTGATCCAGATGATTTCCGTACTGTCTACCAGGCTTTAATTATCCCACATTTTGACTTCGCAAATTGTATACTACAGGGGCTCCCCCAATCAACCCTCAACCCGCTTCAACTCGCATTAAACAGTGCTGCAAGAGTGCTTTTCGGGGCACCAAAAAGAGAACATGTAACACCTCTCTTGAAACAATTACACTGGCTCCCTATCCAAGCGAGAATCACCTTCAAGACCCTGCTACTAGTCTTCAAAGCTCACAAAGGACCTGCTCCCTCCTCTCTATCAGAGTTGATCCAACCTATCCCCTCCAACAGGCTTAGAAGAACCTCGGAACTAAACATGCTTAAAGTTCCAAAAGAATCCTTAAAATACATCTCTGCAACTGTGAACCGATCATTCAGCTTATGTGCTCCAAAACTGTGGAATACCCTCCCACCACACATTAGGGCCATCTCTGATATCCCCCAGTTCAAAAAGGCCTTGAAGCATCACCTTTTCATCATATACTTTCCAGAGAACACAATAACACAAGTTCATCTAAACAGCTCCAATCCCATCCCTATCTAACATGATACTTTTTCAAGTAATATTACTATCATATGTATATAGTTCAAGTTCTATTATCCTTTGTTACAATTACCCCTGTTTTCCAAGTTTTTCTTCCTGTTCCATGTAAAAACAGATATATGTATCTTATCTTATCTGATGTTTTGTAGTTCTATGTAAACCGCGCTGATAATAAATAGTGCGGTATATAAAAATGTTAAATTAAATTAAATTAAATGAATGAGTTTGAATGTAGTGACTATCATTTTGCATTGGACACGGGCCGCAATGGGGAGCCAATGTAGCTCAATTAGTACAGGTGTAATGTGATCAGCGAGGCCTTATTGCATGATGATTCTGGCAGCAACATTTTGTGCCATTTGCAGAATGTTTATGGTTTTCTTTGGCAATCCTTGAAGTATGGCGTTGCAATAGTCTAGATGAGGAATGATGAGAGCTTGCGCGACAAACCTGAAGTCGGCATGTCAATGATGTTACGCAGTGGTTGCAAGACTCTTAATTTGTGGAAGATGGCCCGATTGGTAATTCGGAGATGTTTGTCCATATTTAGGTTGCTGTCCAGCATTACTCCTAGATATTTTATTTCGGTCTTTATGTTGTAGATGTTATTGTTCATGGTGTATAACTTTGCTCAGTCACTTTTGGACTTGTTCTTGTCTGGACCTGTGCACAATAAATTGGCTTGGATCCTGCAACTGACTCCTGGTTTTATGCATTGCATGCACTTTGCTGCTAGACTATGAATAGATTTAGAGGTTAAGATAAAATCAAGCAGAAATTTGGTACTGGTTCATATTTGTTCTGGGTCAGTTCATATTTCTTGCCTAGTGGCAGGGTACAATATATTTTGTTGCTATGTCGCCTCTTTATCGCCAAGATTATAGAGAGTATGTCATGCTCATTCTTTGATTTTCTCTCATTCTGGGAAAGATGGATCTCTCTCTCTCTCTCCCCTACCTTCCATTTTCTACTTTCTTTCTTCTCTCCCCTTCTTCTTTTTCGCCACAGTAAGATTTAGCTTTTATTTAAAATATTAGAGAACTGCATTTTTCACCATTCGCAGTCTCCCTTTAGCTAAAGAACACAATAAAACTACATTTCCCAGCAGCCATGTCTTCAGCTGTAGGACAGCCTTTGTGACATCACCTCCTCCTGGAAGAGTGGTGCTTACTGTCTGTTCAGTGCTGAATGATATCCTGCAACACCAGAGAGAAGTTGAGAGCAGACTCTGATCCTACAAAGCTGCAGCCCAGGGAGCGCTGCAGAGAGATAGGGCTCGAGTTGGTGCTGTGGGAAGGGCAGGAGAATGGCTGCAGGGTTTTCTGCTCAGCAGGTAGGAGACTGGCAGGAGGTGGGTAGCAAGGGACGCAATGCAATCCACCCTTGATACATACACGCTGCATAGAGAAAACAGAAGAAATGTGCCAGACACTGTTCAATCCAGAAAAGCCCCTGAGGCGGCTCTTCCTTGTTCCTCTCCCCTCTGGCTTTATTATTCCCTCACTTTCTGCTTCATCTCATCTCTCTAGATTCTCCTTCCTCTCTGCCTCTTTCTTTCCTTTCATCACTTTGTTTTGAGTGAACCCTGAGAAAATAAGAGCTTATATTTAAAAATAATATATAGCAATATATGAAGGCAGATTGATTTTGAATTTTAGATTCTTTATTCTTTTCTTTATTCTTTATTTGAGGCTTAATATACCGCTCAATGCAATAGCATCAGAGCGGTGCACAAAGTACATAAAAGCTGCAAGGAAAAAAGAAAAGAACGCCAAATGAATGATAGGATAGAAAAAAGAGAAAGAAAAGGAGCTAAAGAGAAAAGTCAGGTAACAAGTAGAGGCTATAAGAAATCAGCGGGGGGGGGGGGGGGAAGGGAGAGAGGAGAGGGAGGTTGGGGAAGATCAAATGCAAGGCAAAAGAGGTAAGTCTTCAGGCAGGCCTTGAAGGTTTTCAGGGAGGGTTCCAGGCGGAGGTCCGTGGGAAGCGAATTCCAAAGATGGGGCCCAAGGAAATAAAAGGCAGAGGAGCTGGTGGATTCAAGGTGGGCTTGGGAGGGGGAGGGTAAGGTCGGACGGTTAGCATGGATGGAACGGAGGGAGCGGTAGGGAGTGTGAAGGTGAATCAAGTCAGCGAGGTAGAGAGGGGTGCCCGTGTGAATGGATTTGTGGGCGAAGGTGAGAACCTTATATTGTATGCGGAAGGGAATAGGAAGCCAGTGCAATCGTATGAGAAGTGGGGTGATGTGGTCGAATCGAGAGGAGCAGGTGAGGATGCGGGCTGCGGTGTTGTGAATTCTCTGAAGGCGCTGTAGTTGGGATTGGGGAAGACCGGCCAGGGAAGCATTGCAGTAGTCGAGACGAGTGACAACAAGTGAGAGGAGAAGGGTGGTCATAGATGAGAAGGAAAGAAAGGGGCGAACAGAATGAAGTTGCCTTAGAGTAGAGAAGCAGCGTTGTACGACAGAGGAAATATGGGCTTTAAAAGATAAAGATGAGTCGAGGGTGACGCCCAGGTAACGTAGAGACGTGACAAGGGGGATGGGAGAAGAGGAAAGCAGGGGGAGAAGAGGAGGAACGGGACTGCCAGCGGTGAACCATATGGCTGAGGTCTTAGAGAAATTAACGTGCAGAAAATTGGAAGAAAGCCAAGAAGCCACGGAGGAAAGACAGTTATTGAGAGGCGTGATATCGGGGGAAGCAGAATCAGTATGGTAGAGAAGGAAAATGTCATCTGCATAGTAGTGTGCAGATATACCCTGTTGTTGTACCAAGAGAGCAAGAGGGGCTAGAAAGACATTGAACAGGAGGGGAGCAAGGACAGACCCTTGTGGGACACTGCAGGGGAAGGGAGTGGAGGGTGAAGATAAAGGACCAGAGGAAACGGAGAAGGAACAATCTGAGAGAAAAGACCGAAACCAGAGAAGCACAGTGCCGGAAAGACCGGCATCATGTAGACGGGAAAGGAGGGTACGGTGATCAACAAAGTCAAATGCAGCAGAGAGATCAAGTGAGACAGCAAGGGTGAAGAGATCACGGTCATGGGCAGTGTGGAGTTCGTTGAGGAGAGAAAGAAGGACAGATTCTGTACTATAGCCGGGGCGAAAACCAGACTGAAGAGGGTGCAGAGTAAGCGAAGCTTCAAGGTGGGAAGATAGTTGGGAAAAGACAAGTTTTTCAAGAAGCTTAGAAAGAAAAGGGAGGTTAGAAATTGGACGCCAGTTGGAAGGGGAGGACGGATCAAGGGAACTCTTTTTTAGAACAGGGCGGATGGTAGCGTGTTTCCAAAGAGTGGGAAAGATATCAGTAGAAAGGCTGTTGTTGACGATAGAGAGAAGATAGGGGGAAAGGGCCAGAGAAGGGTCCAATAACCAGCGAGATGGGATAGGATCAGAGGGATAGAAGGTTTTGCAAACAGAGTGGAAGACCTTGGAAAGGGCGGAGGCAGAGATGGACTCGAAGGAGGACCAGCGATGAGAGAGAGGGGGGATGCACTGGGAAGAGAGTGGAACAGGAGAGGAGGGAGGAGTGGGCAGGGGATCAGGAGGAATGGGGGAAAGAGGGGGAGGTCAGGAAGGGAAGGAGAGATGGAGGAAGAGTACCTTAGAAGAGAAGAATGTAGCCAATAAAGCAGGGTTCGGAGAAACAGGAGGGAGGGGCGGCGAGGAGAAGGAACGAGGAGCTGACAAAGAACGAAGGACAGAATATAACTGACGAGAGGAGTTAGCGGAGGTAGAGATAAGAGTGGAGAAATAGTCCTTTTTGGCTGTATGAAGAAGGGTACGGTAGTGATGATGGCAGGCTCGAAAACGGTCCAAATAGAGGGGGGAAGGGTGCTTACGCCAGAGTCTTTCAGCCCGGCGGAGATGCCTACGGTGAAGGGAAAGGCCGGGGTGACGGGGAGCAGGACGCGATTGAAGGGGTGCTATACTATCGAGAGCAGAAGAGAGAGTATCATTCCAGGTACGTACCTGGGTGTCAACAGGAAGGAGATGAAAGTCAGGAGAGAAAAGGGTATCAGAGGAGGGGAATTGAGGAAGGGTATCTGTGGTAATGCGTCGGATAGGGACAGAGGGGGGAGGGACAGTGGAGAGGGAAGGGGAGGGCGAGGGTAATGGGAATGAGAGGGAGGAGAAAAGACAATAGTGGTCAGTCCAAGGGAGGGGTAGAGAGGAAAAAGAAGAGAGAATAAAGGGAGAGACCATGGGAGAGATAAAGAGATCAAGAGTGTGACCGGCGGAATGGGTGGGAAAGGGAACAAGTTGACGAAAAGAAAGGTCACCTAGAAGAGAGAGGAAAGCATGATCAGGGGGAGGAGGGAGAAGTAGCATGAACGTTGAAATCCCCAAGAATTAGAAGCTGGGGGAAGAGAAGGGAAACCTCGGATATGGTAGAGAGAAGAGAGTCCCATGCAGGGGCAGAAAGAGACGGAGGAGCATAGATAAGGAGAAAGTGGAGTGGAGGAGAGGTAACAAGACAGAAGAGCAGGGATTCGGGATAATGAAGAGCAGATGAAGTTTGTTCTTGAAGAGGGAGGGAGGAGCGGTAGAGGACAGCAATCACAACATTAATCATTTATTATTTATTTAACTGGTTTGTAAGGTGGTTTACAGATAATAATTTAACTTAAAAGTACATAGAACTGAGTAGATAAACTTAACTGGATTTAACTTAACATGAGCAAACTATAATTTAGAAAGCTCTATCTTTCTGTAAATGAAAAAGAAAGTTTAAACCTTTCTGTTTCCAATCATTCAAAAGTACAGAAAAGTTGTGAGCTGAAATATTTCAAATGTAGCTCAATACCAAGAACAGAGAAATATCTACCAATGAATTTATTAAAATGTCCTCACTGCTCTCTCTTTACCTTAACTCCGGGTGCTCTTATAGAGCTCACAGTACAAATCTGTCGCACTTTCATATTGCCGAGCTAAGCTGTAAGGAAGAACCATAAACTCATACACTCAGCCTGGAGCTCTTCCACTGCAAACCAAGACATGCATGTATTGAAATTGTGCTCTAGAGTTAAAAATTCTCATTTGTTCATCAATGGACGTATTGCTATATTCATCAAATATCTTCCTTACCATTGCTGCTGGCTTTGCAAAGTTGCTCAAAATTATTAAAACCAGTAAATAATAAAATTCTATATGTAGTAGCTTAAAACTTGTAACCAAATATTTACTGAAGGGGCTATTTGTTTAATTTGTAAAATGAATAATAACAGAGAAAGAAGGCATCCTGCTTAGTCCTACTGCATATTTACACAGGCTCCTGCTTTCTCATCTAGGTCTTTATTACATGCACACATTCCAATGCATGTACACCTATGTCATAAGGGAGATTATGTGCTCACTTTCCATTATGACATTGGTGCATTCTAAGAATCTACCACCCTATGGCCACACAGTACCACCATTAATGTTTCCTTTAATTTTGCTACAGGGTGAATTTTGAAACTGTCAGATGCACCAGAAAATGTCAGTTGAATTTCTGAATCCTGTGCTAAATTTAGGGGCATGTTTACTAAACCTTCTTAATGTGCGCCCGGCGTTAGTGTGCAGGATGCCATAAAAGGAGTGGGCGTTCCGGTCAAAAAGTAGCAAGCGCGCATTAATGCGCGCTAATGTGCGCCGCGCACAATATCTCCTGGAAAGGGAGCAGCGTGCGTCAACGCACGTAAATCTTAAGTAGGCGCACTGAGCTGCAAATATAGCAATAGAAGTGTAGTACAATGGTTAATACACCGACTGATGGTACAGGGGTCATGAATTTGACTCCCAAATGGGTCAGATGAATAATAATGCTTTTAACCCAGTGCTGTCTGAGGCATGTGCCAGTTTTATTTAAATCTGTGCTGCCAGCAAACACACCCTCATAGTGCCGTAACATAAGGTGCCGCATAAGGCACTCCAGAGGGCATATCATAAAGTGCACTTTCTGCCAAGGCACCCTATAATGTTGCCCATGGGGAGTCTTATAAGGCGCTGTATAGGGTGTTGTATAGGGTGCCCTATGAGGCACCGCAAGGTTACAGCACTGTCTCTGATGGCAGCACTGCGCATGTTAATGCATGGAAATCCTAAGTAGGTGCGCTGAGCTGCAAATATAGCAATAGAGGTGTAGTACAATGGTTAGTACACTGACTGATGCTACAGGGGTCCTGCGTTCAATTCCCAAGTGGGCCAGATGAATAATAATACTTTTACCCAGTGCTGTCTGAGGCATGTGCCAGTTGTATTTATATCTGTGCTGCCAGCAAACACACCCTCAAAGTGCCGTAACATAAGGTGCCGCATAAGGCACTCCAGAGGGTATATCATAAAGTGCACTGTCCGCCAAGGCACCCTATAATGTTGCCCATAGGGCGCCCTATGGAGCGCTGTCGAGGGTGCCTTATGAGGCCACACTAATCTAAATTAAAAAAAAGAAATGCCTCAGACAGCCCTATCAAATAACCCCTCTGTGGGATCACACCCATAACCTCTGACCCCACAGACAGTGATGTAACCAGTGGGCTACAGCTGTATGGCTACACCTGGGCCCCTGGCTGGCTACAGAGGGACTGCAGGTCTCCACACCAACTGCTGTGGTTACCAGGTTAGGGTTAACCCGCCCGTACCCATGATGCACTGCCACATGCATCTCAGCAGTCCACAGATGATCACAGGATGGGGTATGCACCCCCACAGCACCTCGGCCAGGTAGGGGGAACTGACCGTGTGCACCCCCACAGCACCTCAGCCTGGTAGGGGGTACTGACCATGTGTGTTACTGGCACAGAGTGGCTAAAGACCATCACATTGTGTGAGTACTGTGCACACCCTGAGGGTTAGGTGGGGCACCCAGCACCATGTCCACAGCACCAGACGTAGCTGAGATAGGCTATGCTGCAGGTCGTCATCAGTTCCAGTGTGTGATAAGTAGTCCTTGCAGACACACCTCGGAATACACCTCCGTCCATATTTCATTCCCAGTCACATCTAACCTTGTGGACTAAGCTGCACCCAGAATAGTGCAATATCCTGTGTGGGGTGCCATGGCCACATGGTTTATGGGGCAGGGCGCCTGTTTGGACCCATTGGCAGATTATGTAGTACCCCCCCGACCTGCCCTCTGGGGCTCAGGATCTCCCACCAACAGATCCACATTCCTGCAATGTGGCAGTAGAGGGGACCATCTACCTCAGTCCATCTGGGGTATACACAACCGTGAGGACAGTCCATGCAGTCCTGTATGTAGCCATATGGCAACAGGAGACAGACATTAGGGCTGCCCCCCACCACTATCTGACATTCTCCAGCAGCGAGCACAGTAAGTCCCCAGCCACTGCACCCAGCAAGCTGGTCCAGCCATACACATACTAACTGCAAACAATGTGCTAGCTAGTCCCTAGTGCATGTTACTGGGGAAGATGTGTGCACCCAAAACTGGGATGTTAGCATAAGAACATAAGAACATAAGATATGCCATACTGGGTCAGACCAAGGTCCATCAAGCCCAGTATTCTGTTTCCAACAGTGGCCAATCTAGGTCATATGTACCTAGCAGTTTCCCCAAGAGACACAAGTTCCACAATGCTTGTACTGGGTCAAGCATTGATATCTTTGGTCACGTTTTAATAATGGTTTATGGACCTTTCCTCCAGGAACTTGTCCAAAAACCTTTTTTAAACCCAACTACACTAACAACCTTTACTACATCCTCCGGTAACAAATTCCAGAGTTTGATTACACGTTGAGTGAAAAAATATTTTCTTTTATTAGTCTTAAATAGTTTACCCTGTAGCTTCATTGCATGTCCCCTAGTCTTTCTATATTCTGATAAGGAAAACAATCGATCTACGATTACCCGTTCCACTGCGTTCATTAATTTATAAATGTCTATCATATCTCCCCTCATCCAACTCTTTTCCTGGTAAAAGAGCACTATCGTTTTTAGCCTTTCTTCATAGGGGTATCCTTCCATCCCCTTTACCATTTGGTGGCTCTTCTCTGTACCTTTTCTAAAATCGCTCTATCCTTTTTTTAAGATACGGCGACCAGAATTGCACACAATATTCAAGGTGCGGTCTCACCATGGAACGATATAGAGGCATTATGATATCTTTTGTTTTATTTTCCATTCCTTTCCTTATCATACCTAGCATTCTATTTGCTCTCTTGGCCGCCGCTGCACACTGGGCCGAGGGTTTTAACATGGTATCCACAATGACGCCTAAATCTTTTTCCTGGGTGGTGGTTCCTAATGTGGAACCTTGCATCGTGAAACCATAGTTTGGGTTGTTCTTCCCTAGGTGCATAACCTTGCACTTGTCCACATTACATTTCATCTGCCATTTTGATGCCCAGTCTTCCAATTTATCAAGATCCTCTTGCAATTTTTCACAATCTTCTTGGGTTTTAAACAACTTTAAATAGTTTTGTGTCATCTGCAAATTTGATAACCTCACTCGTTATTCCACTTTCCAGGTCATTTATGAATATGTCAAAAAGCAGCGGAACCCAGCCACAGATCCCTGGGGTACACCACTATTCACCTTTCTCCATTGGGAAAATTGGCCATTTAACCTTACCCTCTGCTTTCTATCTTTTAACCAGTTCTTGATCCACAATAGTACACTGCCTCCTATCCCATGACTCTTTAGTTTTGCCAAAAGTCTCTGATGAGGGACCTTGTCAAAGGCTTTCTGAAAGTCCAGATACACAATATCAACTGACTCACCTTTGTCCACCTGTTTATTCACTCCTTCAAAAAAACATAACAGATTAGTAAGACAAGATCTTCCTTGTCTAAAGCCATGTTGGCTGTCTCCCATTAGGTGTGACTATCTACATGCTGAGTAATATTATTCTTTATGATGTTTCTACCATTTTTCCCGGTACTGACGTCAGGCTCACCGGTCTGTAGTTTCCCGGATCACCCCTGGAACCCTTTTTAAAAATTGGTGTTACATCGGAGATCCTCCAATCTTCAGGTATTAGAGATGATTTTAATGATAGTTCACAGATTACTGATAGCAGGTCTGCAATCTCATATTTCAGTTCTTTCAAACACCCTTGGATGTATACCATCCGGCCCAGGTGATTTGCTACTCTTCAGTTTATCTAATAGTTGTAATACATCTTCCCGATGTATCGATATTTCCTTCAATTCTTCCGCACCTTTAAATACCACATCAGTCATGGGTAACATCCCTACATCTTCTTCAGTAAAGACCGAAGCAAAGAATTCATTCAGTCTCTCCGCTATCGCCTTGTCGCCTCTTAGTGCTCCTTTAACCCCTTTATCATCTAATGGACCAACTGACTCTCTCACAGGTTTTTTGCTACGAATGTACTTGAAAAGGTCTTTATTTCGCGTTTTTGCTTCCGCAGCAAGCTTTTTCTCAAATTCTCTCTTTGCCTGCCTTATCAATGCCTTGCATTTGACTTGCCAGTGCTTGTGCTGTTTCCCAGGTTTCGTCATTTGGCTCTTTGTTTTTTTTTCCCATTTCCTGAAAGATGTTTTTTTGGCAACAACAGCCTCTCTGACCTCACCTTTAAGCCATGCTGGCAATTTATTGGACTTCCTTCCACTTTTTCTTAAAGCGTGGAATACAGCTGGTCTGTGCTTCAAGATAGTATTTTTCAACAACACCCAAGCTTGATGTACGTCTTTAACCTTCGCAACTGCTCCTTTTAGTTTTTTCTTAACTGTTTTCCTCATTTTATCATAGTCTCCCTTTCGAAAGTTAAAAAGGTAGTACTGTGGATTTCCTTACTATCCCTCCTCCACTAATTAAATCAAAGGCGATCATGCTATGATCACTATTGCCAAGTGGCCCCAACACCCTTATCTCTTGCACTAGATCTGGTGTTCCACTAAGGACTAGGTCTAATATGGCTTCTCCTCTGGTTGGTTCATGAACCAGCTGCTCCAAGAAGCAGTCATTTATTTTATCTAGGAACTTTATCTCCCTAGCGTGTCCTGACGTGACACTGACCCAGTCGATACCGGGGTAATTGAAATCACCCATTATTATTACTGAGCTGTAACTTTTGTTAGCTTAATTTATTTCTTTTAGCATTTCATCATACATTTGGTCATTCTGTCAAGGTTTTCGATAGTTCACTCACACTGCCATCGCCGTCCCCCTTTTATAATGGAATTTCAATCCATATAGATTCTACAGCCGATTTTGTTTCCTGCAAAACTTTTAATCCTTTCTGGGTCAATGCCCTCTCTAACATGAGGAGCGCAACCCCTCCACCAATTTGATCAGCTCTATCATTACGATATAGTTTGTACCCAGGTATCACAGTGTCCCACTGGTTGTCCTCCTTCCACCATGTCTCTGATATTCCAATCATATCTAACCTTTCATTTAGTGCTATATATTCTAACTCTCCCATCTTATTCTTTAGACTTCTAGCATTTGCATACAAGCATTTTAGAGAATGTATTTTATTCATGTTAATTTGGCTATTGTTAGATATGGGTAAATTGGGATCTTTAAGTTCTGTCTGCTCCATACTCGAGGGCATTTGGGCTACTTTACTCTTTTGTGGAACCTGTCTGCTTTTGGAAGTATCCTTCAAGGATACGTTCTTTCCGAACCATCCGCTCTTGGGCGGACTGTCGGCTTTCCCCTAATATCTAGTTTAAAAGCTGCTCTATCTCCTTTTTAAAGGTTAATGCCAGCAGCCTGGTTCCAGCCCGGTTAAGGTGAAGCCCATCCCTTCGGATGAGCCCCTCCTTTCCCCAGAATGTTCCCCATTTCCTAACAAATCCAAAACCCTCATCTCTGCACCATTGTCTCATCCACGCATTGAGACTCCGGAGCTCTGCCTGCCTTTTGGGTCCTGCGCGTGGAACAGGAAGCATTTCGGAGAATGCTACCCTGGAAGTTCTGGATTTCAACTTCCTACCTAAAAGCCTAAATTTTGCCTCCAGAACCTCCCTACCACATTATTCCTATGTCATTGGTACCACCGACATGTACCAAGACAGCAGACTCCTCCCCAGCACTATCTAAGACCTTATCTAGGTGGTGCGTGAGGTCCGCTACCTTTGCACCAGGCAGGCATGTTACCAGGCGATCCTCACGTTCCACCAGCCACCCAGCTATCTACATGCCTAATGATCGATCACCAACTATAACGGCTGTCCTAACCCTTCCTCATGGGCACATGGCCCTGGAGAAACAGTCCTCGGTGCGAGAGAGTTTTACATCACCTGGAGGACAGTTCCTAGTTACAGGATCACTTCCTGCCACACCAGGGTGATGTGCTCTCCTGTCACGTGACCTCTCTCCTCCATGGCAACAGGGGTGCTGCCAGACTGGAGGTGGGACCTCAGGACTATATATCCCTGTAAGGTTCGTCTATGTACCTCTCTGTCTGTCTTATGTTTTCCAAGTCTGCTACTTTAGCCTCTAGAGAACGGACTTGTTCCCTGAGAAAAGAGCTCCTTGCACCTAGTGCATATGTAAGACCTCTCACCAACTGGGAGAAAATCATACAATGTGACACTCATGCAAAAGACTGGAAAGCCCCCATCCCGCTGCTGGACTGCTGTCTGCATCTTAGTTTTAAGTTTGTGTCCTAGATCTTTAAGTTCTTACTTACTAGGGGTTGCTATGGTTATTTATACCAATAAAACTGTACCTAATACGTTTACTATACCTTGTTCACCTGAAGCTTAATTAATCTCAGGTCCTTAGTGTATGACTGGATTTGGGTAAGGAGCTTCACCTGAAAGCACCCTCCTGTCTTTTAAGATTTGTAAGTACCTATAAAGCTATGATTTTCCCAGGGGACGGGGGTGTGTGGAGGGAGGGAGGGAAATAACACTTATTAAAGAGGGCTGCTACACAGTACCCTGTCTTGTGCTGCTGAGGTAAGCTAAATTCTGAGTTGATTTAAATTATAGCTCTTAGTTTCTGCTAGACTCTAACTTCTGAAATTTAAACTACAAGCTCTCTGCTGGGTATGAAATTTATTTTATTTATTTATTTTATTTATTTATTTTTATTTAACTATTTCTTTTATACCGCCCCTTCCAGAGATCAAGGGCGGTTTACATATAACAGGTTAACAGTCTTGTACACAGTTTGTATACATTTTACATAGAACAATAGAAATCAACTATTTACATTGAACATTGTACATAGAACAATAGAATGTAACCAGAAAGCTCTCCTCTGTGTTTTAAATTCAAACTTTAATTGCTGCTACTAGGCCCTAACTGATCCAACAAAAAACAGTGGGTTCACAGATTAAGTAGCTTTAATACAAAGAATTCTTTTTAGAAAATTACCAGAAGTATATACTCACAGTTGCAGATTTCTCTTCAGAAGTAACAGTCCCCCTTTCTAGTCCTTCAAGCACCGCCCACTGAGCAGAGAGGTCAGTGATTGGGCCCCAAAAACAGAAACCCATATATACCACTTAGAAGAAATACTATGTAGCACTATGGGGGAACCTAGCCATGCCGTGGTCACTGCTCAGTCAGGTGGGAGTGACCTTCCAGCAGGACATGCTGTGGCCAGACACTACAATGTCCCAGCCATTGCCCTGTGCCCTGTGCTGATGCATCCTGCCCAGGCCGCCCTGTCCAGGCTATACCCCACTGTACCTTGCTCCTCCTTATGCACATAGGCAGGCTAACACTGGACAACAGTGCAAACAGTGTGGGCTGAGTACGGTGTGGGCAACCACCACACACTGGATGGACATACTCACACTCCCACACCTATGCCAGCATTGTGCAAATATAGAGGCTCTTGGCAGCCCTGGCCACCTCGCCAGTCCTGGGCACAGCACAGGCATGGCTATGGTACGCAATACTGTTGGGGTCACTCCCGGGGTGGTAAACACTGTCAAACACCAGACCTGATACACACTCCACAGACATCAGAGAGGTTGGTATGGTACAGCTAAAGAGCACATTGTGCTTAACTTAGGAATTGCTATCTGCCAGTAATCATAGGCAACCCTTTTATATGTGTGTACCATATCCCCGGGTTTAGGGTGACATTGCTACGGTATACAGTGGCTAGGATTGGGGGATTCACACAGGGCCCGGAATCCTGCCTCTACAGGTGGCTTTGGATGATGGAGCCTGTGGGTGTGGGTGTGTCTGCCCCTGTTGGCCGCTGCTCTATGAAGAGGTTCCCAACTCTAGTCCTGATGGGCCACACACTGTTCGGGTTTTCATGCTGTCCCTCATGTATATGCATGAGATACATCTGCATACCATGGGGGCGGCACCTGGAAATGCAGCACAGGCATCTTATTGGTGACAGCATGACACCTGCATGGTGTGTGGCCCTTCAGGACTTCATTTGGGAGAACTCTGCCTCTAGGTACTGCGCATGTGTATGGTGTCTGTGCTCTTGTGGGGTTCGTGGGTCAAATATAAGCGTTTGACGCATGGTTCTGTTCTCTGCACTAAAGGTTCGGTCTTACTTCCATGGTTTAGTAATGGGTAATTAATATGGGGACTGGGTTGTCAGGAGGCCACAGCTGGACTTGAAACCTGTGACCTTCTGCTCTTGAGCACACTGTCTGTGTGTACTGACACCACACTGTGGCCCCACAGAGACAGTGCATTCCCTAGAGATGACTGTTTGTCAGACAGAGCCTGTCTGTTGCAGTGCACGGCACCCACCTGACAGGGCTAGGCCACAGTCTTGCTGTGGGCAGCAGCCACTGCCCCCTCCACCACACCACCATACCACCTCTGCCACTCATACGGACATGCCAGTCCTCTGGTTGGTGCTGGTGGTGCGCTGTTTTGGGCCTTCCAGTGGCTGCGCGGTAGCGCAGCTGGCCCTATGGTGCGGGTTCTGGGGTAGGGGTGACCTGCATAGAGTGTCCACACTTCCCCACAGCACTGCCTGCACAATGTTCTGTACCCTTGGGGGTGAACTGCTTGGGTACTATCCCCTATGACACTGTGGGAAAACACACTCGGTTGCCTGTGTTGGGTCATCATCAGTTGCTGTCTGGTTGCTCTACTATTTCAGCATTCGTATGGGCCACCTGGGCATCACTGTAGTATGCTACTGTGGCCCAGCTGCACCACGGCATGTGCGCCTGCAGCCCTCTGTGTCCCCTTTTCCAGCATCTGCCAGGTTGCCCGTTTCTGAACCTGACCACCCTGTTGCTGCGGAACATAGGGCGGGAACCCTGATCAGCGCTATTTTCACTGTGGGATCATTCACCTGTGGTATGGGGGACAGAGCATTGAATCCTTCCGGACTTAATATCGTTTTTTTGGAGCTTTCTCAGTAGTATTTTTTGCTGTTTCCCATTCATATCACCTATTGGCCAGCTTGGTTATGTTTTTTTTCTCCCATTTTCGTTAACAGTCATTTTCAATGTTTATTTGCCCTTTTGTTCTGTGCACATGTATCACACATCACTTTTTCTAGGTTTTCCCTGGCCTTTGCTGTACATTGCTGACAGAAAGAAATGGTTTCTCTTCCCTTTAAATCGGGCCCTCTGACCGCCAGTGGTGTTCACTGGCGTTAATTTTGAGCTTTCGGATTGATTATTTCACAGTGTTAGCGTGCTGGAGGAGGCCTCTCCCCTCCCACTCTCCACCCATTGACCCCTTCCCTCCACCCCTGGGGAGCCTTCATCCGCCCCTTTGGAGCCTTTCCTCCGCCCTCCGGATGCCTTTCTCCTGCCTTCAGCGCTCATTTGCGCCGCTGCGCGCTGGTTTTACCGCTCGACGATAAGGTACCTTATCAAATGGTAAAGTGACATTATCACACGGATAGGTACTTATCGCATGATAACATTGCGGCAGCGGCGCAAATAGCCTGCCGTGTTAAGTAAAACATACCCCCTTAGATTGACTAGTGTGGGAAGGGCACATTTACTTTGGCTTGTGCAGGTGGACTTGAAAGCTCAGACCCTGGTTTTATTACCGCTGATTTATCCAGGCAGTGGACATTTGATATTCTATTTGATCCTGTATTTGAGACATTTTTATAGTTACAGTAGATTAGCAAATCTGGGGAAGCCCAAGGGGGAAATGGAATCTAAGGACCCAACACAAAGGGGAGCCAACACTTCCAAAACATCCACTAAGCTGCATGGGTCCTGCACCCACATTCCTGATGGTGGAGATGGTGCATCAGTGTCACATTTTCAGTCACAAGGGAACAGGCAGTTCCACAGGTATGTTCCCCACAGATCCTGCCTGTGGCTGGTTCCCTGCAATTGAAGGTAATGTAACACTGCAAGCACCATCCTTCCAGCCTGAAATCTTCAAGGCATTCTGAGCACACTTCTCTTACTCCTGGAGTGTTTCTGGATTTGTTGTTTCAGCTTGCAGGTGACATTTTGAGGACATCGCTGTCTCTTTCCCTCCCAAGAGGAGTGGAGGGTAATTTGCATGAAGGACAGAAAGAGTTGTATCAGGGTAGGTGATGAAGGAGAATTATGAGACCCTGATTTCCCTAGGTACAGGACTGACATCTGTTATTTCTAGTAGACACAAGAATAGGAGATGTTTTTGTGTACATCCTCCACTCCAAGAACTTGCAGATATTGAGCAGGATTCTGTCTCAGTCCTACCGATTGTCTTAAGATTCCCAGGTCTGAGGGAATCATAAGGCCATCCTATATGTCCTATGAGTTTCCACCCTTTCCAGTTTTAGCTCAACTTACAGCATTTTTATAATTGAGACACATTTCTGTCCCCTACCCTAGCTGAGCTTATAATCCTAAGTGGGCACTTGAGGTGAGGGGGAGATAGGGAGGGTAATTTTTCCAAGCTATTTCCTTCGATTAAGCAATGCTTTTACTGTGGAAATGGGGTTTTATATACTTTGACTTGTGCCCCTTTTTCTATAAGTTACATCTGTCTGGTTTGTATGTACCTAAATTAAGTTCTGTTTGAGGAGGGATTTCTGAGGGAGGATTGTTTGCGCTTAAGGTGATAACTTTTGGAAAAGCAAAGCATACATTTCTTTCATCACTAAATGTCAGCGTTATAATAATTACTCCCAAAGGGACTTCCCTGAAGGAATTATGGGGGAGAGTAGGAGGTAAATAAAAATTTTGAAACCCTGCCCTCATTAAGCCACAATTTCCCCTTTCATCAGCAGGTGTTTCTCCTCTTTAATTCTCATAGAATTTTTCAATTCTCTCACAGTGATTGGGTGTAAAATCTTGTATCTGATTCTGAGGGTGACGGTGATGAAGAGACTCAGCAGTCATACCACAAAAGACAGTCACTGGGGCTTCCTAAATCAACTGTTAATACCCAAGGGACCTCATAAAGTGCAGTGTCTTTGAAAATCTGTTTAGTCAATATCAAACGATCACAGCCTCCCTTTCTTCCAGTGATTCCAAATTTATTTATTATAAAAATATATGACTTGTTCCACTCACCAGAATACTCAAAGGGAGGAATAAAAACCTCCCCAGATTCTTCTGCTTTATCTTTGGACGCCAGTAGTAGAACCTTTCCTACTCTCCCCCATCATGAGCTGCTTCTGGAGAGGCTACTGCTGTGTATTTTCAGTGACTACTCTAAGGGAAACATAACTCATTTTTTTTTTATATTAATTCCTGGCAACAGGCTTTGAAGGAATCAATTCCTTTGATATATTATAAGGATTAAAGAAGAGGAAGAGCCGAATGTCTGGGATCTTCAGGAATCAAGAGAAAGAGCAGTTACTGACTCATACCCAGGTGAGTTATAATAAATACTGTTCTGGGTAATAGGAAAATATTATAGTGTACAGCTGAGTAATACACTTTATTTAGCTGACTCTGTATTCTCACAAATGGAAAAATATAAGTCCTCACAGGTAAGTGATGCTATTCATCGGAGCCCAGGGGAATAAGCATGTTCAAGTCAGGACCGGGAGAATTCCCATAGGGCCCAATTCTTGTTCCCGCAAGTCCTATCTCTTCTAGTGCATCCCGGTGTAGAAACGGATGCACAGAGGGGATCGCGATTCTGATTCCCGACTGGCGCACGTCTAGCCCCACAAGATCAGAATCGCGAACAGTCCCTGCACATGTACAGACCTGGGACAGCGGATTCCTTGTCCAGCCTGGTGCAAGGTGCAGGTCTGCAACCCGGTAACTCAGTCAGGGCATTTTAAATGGAGTCAGGACACCCATGGAACCATTTAAAAGCCGCAATGCTGGCTGCCAAAAAAAAAAAAAAAAAACCTAAAACTGTAATTCCATACAGTCCTACCCCCGATCTGGCCTCCACAAAGACTAGGGTTGGGGCTGCGTGGAATGTTCCCCTGGCCCTCCCAGCTCTTTCCGCACCCCGAAATTTAAAAACCAAAACAAACAAAACATCCATGGGAGTTGGAATAACTTCCCGGCCATTTCACCGGCCCTGGACGTACAGATGGTCCGACATTAGAATTGGCCCTGAAGGTCCAGGGCCGGCAACCACCCGCTGCCTGCCCAAATCTCTGCCCCCAGGCTGACACGAATAGCTATTCGTGGTTCCGAATGACCCCCATAGGTGTTTTACAGGGAGGGTGTGCCAAATACAGAGGCCTCTTGTAGAATCGGTGCTGGACTGCATGGTGTTATATCTCCACATCCAGTGGGAGCAGTGATTTTAGAAAACTGCAACATGCAGCAAAAAAATATGAGAAATAGCCCTCAGATACTATATATGGTGGGAGTAGCTTGTAAAATTACTGCTCCTCCTGTAGACAGGCAGCCAGTCCTGCAACAACCACGTACCCTGTCATCTGAATCCCTCAGACCACTCCCTTAGACTGTCTGGATCCTCTACTAACTACTACTAATATTTAACATTTATAAAGCACTACCATACGCAGCGCTTGTACAGGCATATAAGAGTGATGGTCCCTGGCTCAATAGAGCTTTACAATCTATCAAGATGAAAAACACACAGAGCAAATTGCTAGGTTAGGGCAAAACCAGGTTGGTTTGTCTCGCCATTACTGCTAATAGTCTACTAAGCTGCTGCATTTCTATTTAAAACTAGCATTACACCTGGGCAATCAGTTACAATACATTACATAACAGTACATAACATCAGGTTACAATACATTACATTAAGAGTTTAAAATACAGGCAGGCTAGGCACATCATGGGGTACCTTACAACACATCATGTGGATATACTTGGAGGATGCTTACATGGTGACTTTTTGCGTGGTTTTCGCGCTGCACTCTGACCAGTTCATTTGGTGGAATGGCATGGAACAGTGAGGGGGAGGAGAGAGGCGCGTGGAGAGAAGAAAAAATAGCGGCCCTTCCACAGTGGCCATTGCCTAAGGATCACCACCAAAGAGCCCTTTTGGCGTTGGCCTTAGGGCACAGGCCCACCAGATGGCGGGTGCGCCAAGACACGCTTTCACTGTCAATTCTGGTGCTGGGGTGGTTTCTTTGGCCTGATTGACCATGCGGGTGGGGAGGCAGGGAGGAGCATAACTGCCTGATCCCTTCCCCATCGCCGATTGGGCCGGTGGCTGGAAGTTCCCGTGCACTGTGATTTATCCTAAGTTGGCCAAACAGGTTAGATAAGGGGAAAAATGCAACCTTAGCCCTAGTAAGTAAAACCATGAGATTATGTCTGGGGGTCCTGGTACCAAAGATCAGGATCGGGGACTGGGACGATCTCCTGCTCCACTTTGCTAGTTGAGGGACACCCAGTAAGGCTAGGGGATTGGTATTGGAGGGGGGGGAGCTTAAGCACATACGATATGCCATAATGGGTCAGACCAAGGTCCATTGCAAGCCCAGTATCCTATTTTCAACAGTGGCCAATTCACAATGCTAATCATTTTTGCTTCGTTGGAAAATGCGCAACTCTGGGGGTTTTTTGGGGAAGGGCTTGGTTGCTATCGGTATTTCCACTAGTAGCATGACTGTGGCCCTTTGGTTACCAGAACAGGCTTATCACCTGAAAGTATTGCGAAGGAGGGTGAAGCCTACCTCTCAAGTGTTCCCCTCTATCCTAAACTTAGATTTATGGTCACCTCTATACCTATCTTATTAATCTTTCCTATCAATTGTTATCTGTCTCTATAATCCTCCAAGTTTAAGATTTATTTATTTATTTATTAATTTAGGACAGTTTTGTATACACGGCCTTATCCTTCAATCAAAACGGTCACAACACATTGGGGGGATACATTTAACATGCAGGGATATGGAGACACATACATCTAATACTTCACAGGGAACATGGGCAATGGAGGGTTAATGATCGTTTTTCTTTGTACTTTGCATAGTTATTGTTTATAATGTAAATCACTTGAATACCTAAGGCGGTAGAAAAAAAACTTGTTAAATAAATAAATAAAATAGCACGCTTCCAGCAGGTGATTCTGTTCCACAGTGGGACTCGACTAGGAAGATGTGGATCTAAGGGTGGGGGAGATTTGCTGACCGGATGATCAGGGCAGTTTGTCCTCTCAAGAGGCGGTCCAAAAGGAATTGGATGTTGGCGAGTGTGTGTAAATGGGGGATGGTGGACTTTCCAGTTAGGGCCCACTTATACGTGCTTTGGGGCAACTATAAATTGCCAACGTACTATGCTTTTTCCTAGAGATATCAATTCACTATTTGAAGTTGGGGAATCCAACATTTTTTTATTTTAGGCCTGCCGAAACCACTCTACTCTGCCTGCCGCTGGGTACACCCCTTGACATCTAAACATACTAAGCATGCCCCAGGTTTTACATAGGCTTCACTGTTGTATAAAAATGGCATGTACACATGTGTGCCAATATATACATGCAAATGCGTGCCCTTTACACGTGGGAAGGCTTGTAAATACCCCCCATTATCATGCAATTACCTGCTCAGAATCGAGGCCATGAGGACCATGGTCCTGATGCTGGGAAGTAGCAGAGCTCCCTGAAGCTGCATGATGAGGGTTAGGGAAACTCATCCTGTTCAGAGGAGATGGGAGAAAGAGGTTCTCCACTCCAGTATGTGGTTTATAGAACATGACTCAGTTTTGTCTGCAAGGACGTGTCTTTTCCAGCTGATACATGATTCGTGAGAGTTATCTCATGTGAGATGGCCCCGTTCCCCATTCTGACACAGTCTCTGACACAGGGAAAGTATTAATCCCGTTCTTTCTTGCGCTTGTCCACATGGTGACATAGCTTCTTGTATGAGCAGAGATACCAAGGCTGAACCATCCCAGAAGAGTGAACTGCAAGAGAGTGCGATTTTTTCTAATGGTTGATCCACTGTATAAATCTAGAAAGATTTTAAATGTAATATTGCGTTTTCAAATGTAAAAAGAAAAACAGCATAAAAATATTTGTTTGCCTTTGGGAGCTCTCTGAAAGGCTATAGACATAGGGTGGCAATAGGGGGTAAAATTCTCTGGGCTGAAAATTGCTCATCACTCAATGGCTAAAACTTTGTGCCGAGGTTTCACAAGGCACCTGGGTGAGGCAATCGAGAGGAAGCTAGGCTCGGATTATTAGCATTGGCTGGTCACTGATACTGGAGGCTCTAAATGCTTAAGGGAAAGGGGCCTCAAAGATAGAGTGGGAGGTGCGAGTGAGAGCCTTTCAAAATGAGAGGAAACAAACCATCCTTATCGAGTGAGAATTGGCTCCTGTGTAGGAGGGAGTTCATTGAAAAAAATTCTGGTTTTATTTCCAGATCTTTTTTTTCCTTCTGGCTAATTTCTGGATTAGTTCAGGTTTGTTTCAGAATTAAATGTTGTAAAATTAGATTTACCAAGAGAAAAAATGGTTAATGTGGAAATGAATCAATTTTTATATTCATTAGATAAATAAATAGATAAGAAAAACAAGTTGAAGTCAGACTTAGGGCATCCTGTTCTTCTGACAGTTGCTAAATGGGGTCACAAGCATCCAGCAGATCCCTTAATGCCAGACCTGATCCTGAGGGCTTAATTTCACCAGTATGCAGTTGGCTCTCCCAGGTCCATTCAGATAATAATAGTTAATGAATGTTTGTTCTTCCACAGAAAATGGTCCAAACCTCTTTGATACTGGTAGGTTATTAAATCAAAGGAGAAACAGAAAAGGAAAATAAGATGATACCTTTTATTGGAATAAATTAATGAATTTTGGTCTAGCTTTTTAAGGTTTAATAACCTTCTTAAGGTCACAGGACTAGTCGCCGGGACCACATCCTCCGCACAACAGATTTCACAGCTTAAATTATGTGCTGGCATGAAAAACAAACTAGATTTTTCCACATTGTTTGGTTTTCAATTTGCTTGTCATTGGTTTCATGAAATGTCTCTTCTAGAGGGTTTTGTTTTGGTTGTTTGAAAAAGATTTAAATACCGTAACGGTTCCATGTTTAACTGTTCCACCCAACTCCTGTATTTTTAAAAACTTCTGGTCCTATCTCCTCTTGTTCATCCTTATCCACGCTGAAAGAGTCGCTAGTTCCTGTTTAGCTTCTCTTCAAAAGGAAGGTGCTGTACATTCCTTATCATTATTTTTTGCCCATCTCTGAAACCTTTTCTAGTTCCCCAATATCCTCTTTAAGCGCATAAAAAACATGATTATGGCTATTACTGGGTTAGACCGAAAGTCCATGAAGCCCAGTATTCTGTTTCCAAACAGTGGCTACTATAGGGACCAAGTAACCTCACCAGGTTCCAAATGTCCATGATGCTTATCCCAGGCTCTCGTTACTAGTGGTTTTATGGACTTTCCTCCAGGAAACTTGTCCAACCATCTTTTAAGTCCCGTTTCACACCAACAGCTTCTCACTACAACCTCTGGGAAATGAACTTTCAAAGTTTGATTATGCATTGAGTGGAAAATATTTTCTCCAATTAGTCTTAAATGTGCTACATTGTAAGCTTTGTGGATTGTCCTCAACATCTTTTGTAGTTTTTGAAGGGATGTAGCAGCAACCCATCTATGCTTACCTGCTCTTATTCCACTTATTTTAAAAACCTCTACTGCATATTTCAAGGTCGAAAGAGCCC
This sequence comes from Ichthyophis bannanicus, assembly GCA_033557465.1. Lineage (NCBI taxonomy): Eukaryota > Metazoa > Chordata > Amphibia > Gymnophiona > Ichthyophiidae > Ichthyophis > Ichthyophis bannanicus. The sequence goes on along the minus strand of CM066031.1, from coordinate 34,264,123 downwards.
ATTTCTACTGTTTTTAGGTTCTTTATGATAGGGTGGGTTAATTATCAGGAAGAACCATTTCTACCTGAAAAAAGCCTTGAAAACGTTACAACTTTGTGTTTCGGTCAGCAGTATGTGAATACTTTTCCCTGTGTGCATTTCGGCACAGACTCCAAAATGAAATCAAAGTGTGCACATCTTTCCATTTTAACAATGGTACCCCATGGAATTTATGCGCTTCCCTTTACAGCCGCTCTTTTGGCACACCCCCTCTCCAAGTTTTTGGGGTGGGATTTAATTTACACAAATTATACATATGTTTTCAAAGGTAAGCTGCATCAATGCAAGCCCCTCAAAAACCAGGTTCAGGGAGGCCTCTGCTCAGTTAAGGATAAGTCATAAACATATCTACAGGCGTGTACGGGTGTAACCTTGTCCCCACAATAATCAGGAGCTTTATCGAGTCGTTGTGAGTAAATCGTGTATCTGCCAATGGTCGCTTGATTTTTAACATACAGGAAAAATGGGCTTCAAATTCCTCATCTGCCCTCCCAGTTACAGGTCAGACAAGCTAGGCAGTGAAAGGAAGTTTGGCAAGGGTCGGAGCCGAGCTACCAGCAAAACAGGCAGTCACCGTGGGCAACAGCTTCTGGGAGGAGGAAGTAGCAAAGAGCCAGCACAGTGGCCTAGTGGTTGGTTGCAAGTTATCTCATACCAGCGTGCCAGGGCTCAAATCCCCGCAGCAGACCGCCCCTTGTGCTGGGAGGACTGGGTTTTTTAGTTTTTAGAGGTGTTCCTTGTAGCCTTGGGTAAGCCACATAACCCTCAGGTACAAAAACATAGGGGGGTGTTTACTAAACGGCAGTAATGGAGCCGCAGCTCCGATATCGCAGAGTCCACTACCGCCATTTAGTAAACACCCCCCATAGATTGTGAGCCCTTCAGGGACAAGAGAAATATATATATATATATATATATATATATAGTATCTGAATGTGCAGCACTTTGACTTGTAGAAAAGCAGTACATAAGCCTTGCTAAGTAAATAAATAACAGTCAAAGCAAAGCAATGGAGCCTAATAGCCACACAAAGTCATCAGTGCATGCTTTTACCTGCAGGAAGAATGGGCAATATGCAAATAGTCGAGTTAGCTTTGCAAGTGGCTTTTTGAAATGCTCCTCATTATGCATATATTTACAAAACAAAGTTTAATATTTAAACATGTGATGTCCAAATATGCATTTTTCTTGCATTGTTTTTGGAGGGATAATGTTGAGATGATAACACATGTGATTAGTAATCAAAATCTTGGGGGGTGGCTTGGGGTCTAAAAGACCATTGCAAAAGAGTGCAGTGCTGAAGTTTTGCCTAGGGCACCTAATACACTTGCAACTGCCCTGCAATTATGCACATCACCTGAAATTCCTATTAATGACTCTTCACATGAATAGTTCGAGGACACCTGTGCTATCCCATGGAATTTTCTAACTATCACAGAACCCATGATGTTATTGTGTGAGCCCAGAAAATTCATTTCCTGGATCATTAGTAGCATTCCATAGTCATTAATGCATCATTAATGTCTTCTATTTGTATCCTGCAGAGAATCAGGCCATACAGGAACAGAAGAAGGAGGAGAATCGAGAAGAACCTCCTGTAGAAATGGAACAATCAGGAAATGTCTCTGAGAATATTTCCCATAGGACTGAGAGGAGAAACACAAGGAACTGCCAGGAATCAGAGAAGGAGCAGAGACCCGGCAGGAGACTCACCGGATGGAGTCACTGAGTGTGAGAGAAGTGACAGGGAGCTCACAAACATCCCTGAGCCCCAGAGACACCAGAGGGCAGAGAGATCCTTCCAAAATAACAGCAGTGATCAAATGAATTCTAAATGCCACCAGGAAGGGAAGAAAGGGAAGAAATCCTTTCTGTGTGACACCAGTGGAGAGAGTTTTGATAAGAAATATCATTTATTATTGCATCAGAGGACATACAATGGGGAGAAACCGTTTAAATGCTCTCAGTGTGGAAAATATTTCAAACAGAGGTTAAGCTTGAAAATACACCAGAGAATTCATGCTGAAGAGAAACCACTTCCCTATATTGAATTTAGCAAAGGTTTCTGTCATAAGGGACTATTAATTACAAACCAAAGAACACACACTGGAAAAATGTCTCTGATCCACAGTGGAAAGAAGCCTTTTACATGTACCGAGTGCAATAAGAGTTTCAGTTATTTATCAATCTTTAAAACCCATCAAATGATCCACAGTGGAGAGAAACCTTTTACGTGTACTGAATGCAATAAGAGTTTCACTCAGGCATCGAATCTTCAACGCCATCAAATGATCCACAGTGGAAATAAACCTTTTACGTGTACTGAGTGCAATAAGAGTTTCACTCAGTCATCTCGCCATCTCAGTGATCTTAAGAAAAATCATCAAATGATCCACAGTGGAAAGAAACCTTTTACAT